>WNWU01021068.1:0-19560 GCA_012654045.1 Ptyas mucosa | reverse complement strand
TAGAATAGAATAGAATAGAATAGAATAGAATAGAATAGAATAGAATAAACTTTATTGTCACTTTGAATGACACTTCGCTCATCTTAGCATGCTGCATGCAGGAGAAAGTCTTGATTTCATGGGAGAAAAACAGATTGCAGTGGAACACAAGCTAAAGTGATCCTAACAGGAATGTGACTTCTGAACCAATAAGCAAGGAAGGTGTAGGGATGCCCTGAGGACCGTTTGTCCACCTCCCCTTGACCAAAGCAAGGCCGGATAAGAAGCAATGGGTGGAAACTAGCCAAGGAGAGAACCAGCCTAGAAAGAAGGAGAAATTTCCTGACAGGGATGACAAGCAGCCATTTCTTAGGCATGTTTTTAATGTGGAGGGAGGGATTCTTTTGATTCCATGATGTTAACAATACAAATTTCCATCTGTTTTTGGTCGGTGTGGATCTCCTGCAGAAATTCTGGGAAATTTCAAGGCAAATCCATGACTTTGTCACATGGAAGCAGGTGGAATGTCCTTTCGAAAAGGACCGGAAGATTCAGAGTTACCTGCTCACTGCACCTATTTACAGTGAAGAAGGTGAGACTCTGGGGCAGGTGGACGGGGTGGTGGTGGTTATTCTTAAAAAAAAGAAGAATAGTTCCCCACAACTGCCTTTGAAGCTCTTACACTTACACTTTCTGCAAGTACAGAAGAGCTATAGAATTGAGCAGGAAAGGCCAATCCCTTTCTGGACCAATTTAAGCCTAAATCACAAAAATGCACGGATGCTTTCTATACAATCATTTTTTTCCTGCTGTTGGAGTTTCAGCTGGAAGAATGTATGCGATGGGTCTGTTGACCACAATGCCATTCTAGAGAAGTAGGATTGAGGTCAATCAGGAACAGAACAGAACTAACCACATTTGATAGAATATCTGTCTCCATCTTTCTATCTCCCTATCTATCTCTGTCTCTCTCTCTCTGTCTCTCTCTCTCTGCCTCTCTACCTACCTACTTACTTACCTATCAACTATCTATCCATCTATCCATCTATCATCCATCTACCTACCTACCTACCTATCATCTATTTATCTACCTATCATCTACCTATCATCTATCTATCTATCTATCTATCTATCTATCTATCTATCTATCTACCTATCATCCATCCATCCATCCATCCATCCAGCCATCCATCTACTTATCATCCATCCATATCTATCTATCTATCTATCTATCTATCTATCTATCTATCTATCTATCTCTACATACCTATCTCTCTACCTACCTACTTAACCTAATCTATTTTTATCCCCCCTCTATCATCTCTATCTTTCTGTATCTATATATCAATCTATATCTTTCTATCGATCGATCGATCCACCAACCTACCTACCTACCTATCGAGCCAGCCCCAAATGGCATATTTCTGACACTATTATCATCACAAACTGATCAACAGTCCTGTCACTTGTCTGTCTTTCTCTTCCTCCTCCAGCTTTGTTTATTGCCTCATTTGAAAGCGAAGGTCCAGAAAATCACATGGAGAAAGACAGCTGGAAGACTCTCAGGTAATCACAGTTATTGATAAATGGGGAAGCAAAGACATTGCTGGAATGAAGCCAAAAGGGCTACTTAGCCATGATGCAAAGTAGAGCTTCTCATAGTCAGGAAAACAAAAACACAACTGCACAAGTAATTGTCCTATTGGCCACAAAGGAAAGGAAAACATTCAAAGAAAGACTTGCCTCCCTAGTTGTTCTAGCGACCAAGACACCAACCATCTTGGGCCACTCAAAGCCACAAAACCTTCCTCACCATTCTGAATATGGAGCAAAGAAATGCTTCTTCGCTGACCAGGGGGAGGAGACTATTTAAATCAGGAGGTCCTCTGGAACGTGGACAGAGATTGAGATGATGGCCACCAAGATGGGATCAAAGCCTTGCCTCCTTCTTTACATGGGTCAGAATGCAACTTTCAGTCCTAAAAGTTGTGGTCACTTCCTGACCTTTCAACCCCCTGCAGACACCAATTTTAATGTTTTAATGGTTAAGTTCAAAAACTCCTTGCATGGTAGACCAAAGACCGAGCTAAGATTTTTCTCCCCAATCTTCTCATTTTAAGGTTTCCAGGAAGTATTTATTTATTTATTTGTTTTCTGTAAGCCGCCCATCTCACAACAAACAACTGTGGGCAGCTCATAATTCAAAACATACATTATCATTTAAAATTTAAAAAAAAAAACATTTTAAAAGAGTAAGATGAATAACAACAGTAAAAAAGCATGGAGACAGTCAAAAATATTAAAACGTCTGATCTGATGTACTTAAAGGTAAAAAGGTTCCCTTCGCACATATATGCTAGTCATTCCTGACTGTAGGGGGCGGTGCTCATCTCCGTTTCAAAGCCAAAGAGCCAGCGCTGTCCGAAGACATCTCCGTGGTCATGTGGCCGGCATGACTAAACGCCAAAGGCGCACGGATGCAGTTACCTTCCCACCAAAGGTGGTCCCTATTTTTCTACTTGCATTTTTTACGTGCTTTCGAATTGCTAAGTTGGCAGAATCTGGGACAAGTAACGGGAGCTCACCCCATTACGCGGCACTAGGGATTCAAACCGCCAAACTGCCGATCTTTCGATCGACAAGCTCAGCATCTTAGCCACTGAGCCCTCTGTTAATTTGGGCGTGTGTATTTCAACTTGGGGAACACCTAGAAGAATTATCTTCCTTTTACCATCTCAGGATTTTAGCACAGTAACCCCATTTTCATCTTTTCCCAACAGAGAAGCAATCCAATGGGAGAGTTCTGAATTATTCAGGGATTAGAGGTCTGCTTTCTACTAACTGGATTTACTGTAATTCCATTTAAAGCACAAAACAGACCCTGTGGTTTTGGCTACTTTTATGGCATGTTTCGCAGGAAGGGGACAACGGGCAAAACTTTTGTGCACTGACAAGTTTTGCCTGTAGACAATTTTGAACATATGTTTTGAAGCCTGGCTGGAATCATCTTCAGAAATCAGAACACAAGGACAATTTCAGTGTTCCTTATACAAAGGAAGCATGAAATTTCATGATTAGGGGACTGGGGATTAAAACGTATGAAGAACAATCACAACAGGGATTGGGTATGTCCTATCTAACAAAGACAAGGGGTTAGGGATGACATGATAGCAGTCTTCCAGTATTTGAGCAGCTACCATAAAGAAGAGGGGGTCAACTTATCTTCCAAAGCACCAGAAGGCAGGACAAGAAACGATGGATGGAAACTAACCAAGGAGAGAAACAGCCTGGAACAAGGAGAAATTTCTTGACACTGAGAACAATTAACCAGTGGAATGGGTTACCTCAAGAAGTTGTGGGTGCTCCATCACTGGGTTTTTTTTAAGAAGGGACTGGAACAGCCATATGTTCAGAAATGGTATAGGGTCTTCTGCTTGAGCAGGAGGTTGGACTAGAAGATCTCCAAAGTCCTGTCCAACTCTGCTGTTCTGTTAATTCATCAGCCAGATTTTTGAGGTTCTCAGAGAAAACTTAAGTGGGAAGTCAAGGAAAGCTGAGATTTCACATCAACATAGTCTGACTTCTCCTCAGCATTAAAACCACATAACATTAGTTGATGTGAGATGATAAGATGCCCACAAAATAGCCAGCACCTATACTAGTAGTAGAAAAAGTGTAGTAGAGAGCAGTGAACACTAGAATTGCATGTGTATGTGTGTTGCATAGTGACCTGTATTTTTGTATGGGCTCTCTTAGGTTTTGGAGTCCACTGATTTGGGGGTACATTTCCCCAGTGTCAAAATAGAGCTGGAAGGGACCTTAGAGGTGCTCAAGCAGGAGACCCTATACCATTTTAATTTGGTTGTCCAGTCTCTTCTTAAAAACCTCCAGTGATGAATATCTATGGGGATTCTCAGTCAACCAGGCCATGGTTGTCCCAAAGATGCTTTTCTAAGAGGCAACTGGACTTTCTGGTTTTTCTTTGAAGATGTTTTGGTTCTCATCCAAGTAGCTTCTGGATGAGAAGTGAAACATCTTCAAAGAAAAACCAGAAAATCCAGTTGCCTCTTGAAAAAATACCTTTGGGACTCCAGTGATGAAGCACCCACAATTTCTGAAGGCAAACTGTTCCACTGGTTAATTGTTCTCATTGTTAGGAAGTTTCTCCTTAATTCCAGGTTGCTTCTCTCCTGGATTAGTTCCCACCCATTGTTTCTTGTCCTGCCCTCGGGTGCTTTGTAGAATAAGTGACCCCAGTGGTGAAATGGTCTGGAGTCTGCTACCGGTTCGGTGCACGTACACAGGTGCACCACAGGCCCTATCATGCAGCACTGAAAAAAGAGGCTTTCTAAGGTAAGTAGAACAGTGGGGTGGGGGGACGGCTGTGCAGAATTTCCTGCTTTCTAGCAAATATAAATCATGCGGCAGAGCTGATGATTGGAAATACCGGTTCGTCTGAACTGGTAGCATTTTTTTACTACGGGTTCAGGTGAACCAGTCCGAACCGGTAGCATTTTACCCTTGAGTGATCCCCTTTTCTTTGTGGCAGCCCCTCAAATACCAGAACACTGTAATCATGTCAGTCCTGGTCCTTCTTTTCTCTAGACTGGCCATACCCAATCCTTGCGACTGTTCTTCATATGTTTTTGTCTCCAGGACTTTAATCATCTTAGTTGCTCTGCTTTGCACTTTCTCCAAAGTCTTAACATCTTTTCTGTAATGTGGTGACCAAATCTGGACACAGGATTCCAGGTGTGGCCTTACCAAGGATTTATAAAGCGGTATTAATGATTTTGATTCCATGCCTCTGTTTATACAACCAAGGATTTCGTTCGCTTTTTTGGCTGCTGCCACCTAAAAGAACCCATGACAGTAACCTTTTGTCTTTTCATTTTTAGGACAACCCTCCTCAACCGAGCCTGAGAATGGGGACTTTTGGATTTTAAAGCACACTCTACAAACACTGTTTTGCTTTTTTTTTTTTTTTTTTAATCCTGAAAGGCTTGGTTTGTGAAAAGAAGGCCTCACTGGTTGGGGTCAGTTTTGTATATATATATATGATACCTTTTATGAACAACTGAAAAAAAATTGTGCTCGATAGTATTTCACGTCAACTTTAAGGCACTTCATGACAGTTTTTGGTCTTTTTTTTCTAAAAAAAAGAAAAACTCCAAATCAAGGGCAGGGCCCTGGTCTCAGAGATGAAATGGACTGTGGGGAAGTAGAATCCGTGGTGATGTCTTCTCGGAGGGCCATCAAGATCTTTATTTTCGTGTGTGACGATTTCTACCCAATACTGTACATGTATCCTCTTGCCAGGGAGTCGGTACTCTCTCATTTTTGGGGGTCTTGCGTGTGCCTGGGACTTCCTGGTGAAGAGCGGATGCATCGTGGCCTTGCGTGTGCCTGGCGCTTTCATGGTGTGGAGCGAATGCATCGTGGTCTGGCGTGTGCCTGGCGCTTTCATGGTGAAGAGCATCTAGAAAACACTGACCCAAAGAGGCAACCGAGTTGATTCGAGGATTACCCCAGGTTGATTAACTACAAAACTTAAGCATGGAGCCTTTTGTCACCCATTTAAGTGAACTGAAATTCCGATAGGCGTGCTTCTTCTCTGCCACCAAATTTCTAGCTATACTTCATATATGTATATTTTTCCCCTGGGTTGAATCTGGTAAAGGAGGCATTTGCCTAGAGAAATTTTTAAAAAGGGTAAATTTGCTTGTCTTGAGGCTGCCCTGGATGAATCATTCGTTTGCTGCAATATATTCCATACTGCTGTTCTTGCAGAATCATCCCGATTTTTTGTTTCTGTGCCGCTTTATGTATTTATTTTCCTCCAGTGACGTGGAGGGTGCTTTGCTTTCCTACTTAACACTACGGATGTACAAATCCTTTGGGAAATGTACAAAGCTGCTTCTTCCTCTCCCCCCCCCCTTCCCGCCCTGTCTCAAATTGTTACATTGACCATTCCCACCTCCACAAGAATTGTGGTTGCTTAGGAAGCTACATACATGCATGCACAGAGCTACATAGATTCCCTCCCTCCCACACCACCAGGGGTGGTAATCGCTTACCTTCTCTGCTGGTTCACAAATATGAGCGTGTGTGTGCGTGCACTCGCTTCGCTCACGCACACCAACTCCGCACATGCACAGAGCCTTCTGTGCATACGCAGAGCATCAAAAATGGGATGTGATGATGTCTGGGTGGGTGGGCGGAACCTCCACATCCACCGCTACCAGTTCTCACAAACCGGATAGAACCGTCTGAATACCACCACTGCACACCACCATCCCCAGTGAAGTGGAAAGCATCACCTGGAAGCATACTCTGGAATGCTTTAAAGAAAATGGTTTAAAGAACATTCAGTATGGTGGTCACGAACAAGTGATAGAAGCCATATCTGCACTGCCACACACATAACAAAGAGCAGAGTTTCAATCACACCATCATGGATGCCATCTTGACTTATCTTACCCTAGCTTGGGGAGTCCCTGTGGGAAATTTGGACAAAGAGGCAGCTGCTTTAAAAGGCTTAAAAGTTCCAAAGCAGCTCCTCTAAGGTTCTGCACAGCCCTATTTTAAACAGCCAACAAAATCAATTAATTCTTGCCCAGAATCTAACCCTAAAGACAAAGGTGTTGCGTTGGTGGCTTGTTCAAGGAACTGTGTAGGGGGGGGGGGGACAATGTGGAAAAGTGTGGTATTAGAAGATTAAGTTAAATCTTTCTTCTCCTCAGATGGCAGGGCTTTCCATTGATTTTGAGTTGCTAAAACAAGGCGACTTAAAGAAGTACACAAAAAGGAACATTTCTCGTCTCCTGCTCCTTTTGCGGGTACCGCAACCCCAAGAAAGGAGGCCTTTCAGGGGTGAAATCCAGAAATTCTGACTGGTTCCGGAGAACCCGTACCAGAAATTTTGAGCAGTTTGGAGAACCGGCAAATACCACCTCTGGCTGGCCCCAGAGTGGGGTGGGAACGGAGATTTTGCAATATCCTTCCCCTGCCACACCCACCAAGCCACACCCCCAAAACCGGTAGTAAAAAAATTTGGATTTCACCACTGAGGCCTTTCATAAAGGATCAAAGAGGGCCTTCATGAACATGTGGGTACGCCATGATGGTGTGAAGGAAACAGCAAATTTCTTTGAAAAAGAGGAACATTGTAAAAAGAGAAAGGATCCAATTCTGAGAAAGCTCTGCTGGCAGGGCAAAAAGTAGGGAGAAAGGAATTTTTAATCTCTCCTTTCTCAAGATTTTAAAAAAATGCAGATTACCCCCCACCCCATAAACATTTGGTGGGATCTACACTATCTTAGAGAAATGTTTTATGCTGACCTTGGATGGGAGTAGAAAATCCTAGGACTGGAAGCTAGACAGAGAGGTTCAAAAATGTCCCAAAGTGGCAGTCCAATTATTAATCACATCTATATTTTTTAATAAGAAAGTTGCTTGTATATGGTTGACCCAGAGAGAGTCCAAGGAGACTCTCAGCAGACTCCTTGAATTAATTCTCAGCATGGCTTTTAAACCCAGACTGCAAACCTGCAAAAGGATGATTAGGGGGTGGCCACGAGTTTACAGCAACCCCTTTGCTGCAATTTGGTGGCCAGCTCCATTTTTGCAGCTCAGATGTGGCTGCCCTATATTTGATCAACCCAATCTTAGAAGCTGGCAGAGCAGGGAAGGAGAGTGATGTGCCTGTAAAAGCTTTTATCCCTACTTTGGAAAGGAAATCAAAGCTAACCCACACAAACACACCTTGTAAACTCCAGAAATGCTTTCCGAAGGACCAAAGATTGCAGCTTGAATTAGCTTGTTGTAGGAACACAAGCCAACTTAATTTTGATGGGGAGCACCCAGATGCATCATCTTCAACCCAATTTATCCTAGATTAAGCTTCCCTGTTGCATTTCCCCCATTGCATTGTGGCACAAAGGAACTTTTATCAACCGGAAACACAGTATTGGTGCCCCTATCACCACGCAAGGATTCTATCCTTCCTGTCTCTGGCCTTAATCATTGTTGTAGCAGCCTAGCTGCCCCCTCTCACATCAGAAATTAGTGCCTTACAAGGTACTGAAATTGTTTAGTGTACCTTCTATTACAATTCTGCGTCAGAAAACAAGCAAATTAAAACTAGGGATGTCTCGAAAAACCAGCTATCGCTTTGTAAATAACCTGGAGGATATATCCAACGAAACAAGCATCTAGCTTTCTCTGGATTAATAATGGTGCAGCAGAAATTATTTTTGTTACCAAAAAACCATAGGCGAATTGCTCAATTTTTTTTAAAAATTGTTTTTTGTTTCCCCCTTAAGACAGTTTTATCAATGTTAAGAACGTTTTCAATTTGCATCGGAATTTTGTTCATCAGGGATATAACATTTGAAGGAATCATAATCTTCAGCAACCGGCATTGGGGTGTTGTTGACTATTATAACCCGTTGCCCATAAATACAAAAATTCCTATTGGTGGATTTCCCTAAAACTACCATAAGAGCTCACAAGAGATGCTGGATTTTATAAAGAGGACAATTATTTTGGTTTGCGAAAAAATAAAATAAAAAATTGACAGCATCTTCTCTTTGTCTTGGCTCCCAGCTAGTTATACAGATAAGAGTTATCTGTATAACCCAGTGCTGGTGAACCTTTTTGGCACCGTGCCAAAACGGGAGCGTGTGCGTGCTGGAAACCGGAAGAGCAGCCTCCCACTACGCATGCACGCACCAGGCGGCTGCTTTTCCAGTTTCTGGCGCATGCATGCACATTGGCTACCTGATCTTCCAGTTTATAGAACACATGCACATGTGAAGACCAACTGGCCAGTGCGCACGCACATGCCAGAAACCGGAAGAGCAGCCGCCTATTGCGCATGTGTGGCGGGGACATAATCTTCCGGTTTCCAGCATGTGCATGCGCACCGGCCAGTTAGTCTTCACCAGAAGACTTTAACCAGAAGACCAAGTGCCGGTGCCCATGCTCGTGCCAGAAACCAGTAAAACAGCCACACACGTGTGTGCACCAGGCAGCTGCTCTTCCGGTTTCCGGCACTCCTGTGTGCGTGAAGACCAGCTGGCTGGTATGCTGGAACCCAGAAGAGTAAAGGGCAATGGCTCATGTGCTGGGAGAGATGGTTCTGCATGCCACTTCTGGCATGTGTGCCATAGATCCACCATCATGGGTATAACCCAATACAGTAACTCTACATTAAGAGTTAAAACCATGACAAAGCTTGATAGATTGGGACAACGTTAAGAAGAAATGAAAAACATGAAATTTGCCTCTTTGCTAGAGTCTCAATAGGAGGCCAATTGCTCACTGAATATATACATTCAGGGATATATATATATCCCTATTGATTCAATTCATAATTGTTCTGGCTGTATTGTTCACTAGAATTGACCCTCTTCACTCTTGCTGAATTCTTGGATCCTGTTACAGAATTGAGACCACATATTTTTTAAAAAAGTTATCTGCCATGTTCTATTTCCATTAGAACCAAGTTTTAAATATATGTGTGTGTGTGTATGTGTATATATTTCAGTGCCTCCTGAAATGTTAATTTATTTTGTTCTAAACATGTTTTCTGATCATCGCAACTCTAATTTCTTGCTTTCTGGGTTTTAAAATTGCATTAGTTTCAGCGGGAAAAAAACCCTTAGAAGTGGCCATTCAGCCTGTGCAAATAAATGCTTTGAATGTCAGAAGGTTTTGAATAGAGGTGATCCTCGATTTACAATGATTCATTTAGTGACTGTTTGAATTTACATTGGAAAAGTGACTTATGACCGTTTTTCACACTTACGATCATTTCAGCATTCCCCCCATCCCCCCCCCATCACGCAATCAAAATTCAGATGCCTGGCAATTGACTCATATTTGTGACAGTTGCAGTGTACATGTGATCCATTTTTGTGACCATCTGACAAGCAAAGGCAATGGGGAAGCCAGATTCGCTTAACAATTGCGTTACAAAATTAGCTGCAGTGATTTAACTCAACAACTGTGACAAGAAAGGTCGTAAAATGGGACAAAGCTCACTTAGCAAAAGTCTCACTTAGCAACATAAAATTTGTGGCTCAGCTGTGGTCATAAGTCGAGGATTACCTGTATTGCAGCTACTATAACCTTTTAAGGCATCCATATCCTTTCCTAGGAGAAAATGCGGCTGTGTTAAAAAGTTTGCATAAACATGCTATGTTCTTACCTTTGGCTTCGAAATCCTATTAGTTAGAAGGGGGTCTATTGTCCATAAATACAAGCTAATTATTTGATTTTTCTAAGTTAAACCATTATCGGCTATTTTGTAGTTCAGCTGTTGTCAGAAAATAAAAAGCCTAAGGCTGTAAAAAGCTTAAAAATTGGATTTTTAAAAAGAACTGAAAAGCAGTTTGGCCAAGTCAGAGAAAGAGATGATACAGTCCCCATGAATTACAATTTAAAAAAAGTGCCCCCCCCACGAAACTAGCCAGTTCTTTTTAAAATATATATTAATTCTAAAACATATGTCTATATCACCAGAATTCAATTAGCTCGTTGTTACTCTCCAACTATCTGCTCATTAAAATTTAAAAATTAGGGGAAACCCTTTTTAATTTATTCAATAATGGTTTACCAATTTTACATTTATGAGTTCCAAATGGACGGCCATTAAAATGCTATGAAATTTGTGCATATGTACATGGTATAATAAATAAGTATTCCATTCTTTTGATTAATACATTAGAACATCTATCCATCTGACTCAAAAAAAATATTTTGCCAAAAATATTTTACTACTTGCGTTCAGATTGTTCAGGGTACACAGAGAAAGCAACAAAAGAAACAATAAAATTGATTTACACCAATCAAAACAAACATATATGAATTTATAGAACAAGAACCCCACGAAGGCAGACAGAATTAATGGCTCAGTTTATTGGTTGAGCTGCTGCTATTTCCCCCCACCCCCGATCTTGAAGTATTGATCTTTGATCCCAGTGGGAGAAAAATAAATATTTGTACTGTATTATTTCAATGAGGGGTTTTTTGGTTTTTTTTGCACTTTGAGGGGTCTCCTACTTAGGAACATTGTCAAATCCTACGAAAGAGATTGTATATTTGGCTTTGTTGATGTATTTGAAATTTACAACAGGATGTTTCAAATGTCATATATGAGAAACACAGTTCCAGAACACATGATGTGTAGGCATATTTAAGATAAAACATAACAAAGCTTTGATATGAATGTGCACTCCAGTGGTTATCCGAGCTGGTTCCAGTATAAAAAAATGTGTGATTCCCACACAACTTCTCAAATTCTACTCATCGCCCCGCCCCTTAGGCTTTGGTTTGAATCATCCTGTCAAAAACATCTGTGTTTTGTTATTGGGAACTGAATTGCTACATATAAAAAGCTGTACCATAAAGCAGGATATTCCGTGTTTGAGTTTGCTGTGCTTGCATTAATAAAATCAAAATGGCTTCAACCAGGCTTATGTGGATCTGTCGTATGTATTAATCCTTGAGGAAAAAGTGCTAACCAGTTCCAGAATTTGCTCATTCCCTTTTTAGAAGTCTGAAGAAGTTTCACTTCTCATCCAAGGAGCTTCTTCAGCTCTGATTCTATGGAGATTCTCAGTCATCCAGGTCGTGGTTGTCCCAAAGGTGCTTTTTTCAGGAGGCAACTGGACTTTCTTGGGTTTTTTTTAAAGACGTTTCACTTCTCATCCAAGAAGCTTCTTCCGCTATGACTGTATGGTGGGGAATGGAAAGATTTATACTCCTTGCAGACAGCTTGTCATCTGCATCCTTTTAGAGGGTCGCTGAAACACTTGGAGGTTTATCTGTGTCCTCCGGGTCACCTGAGTGGAGCTAATGGTTCCTATAGTCTAGTCTGCAATATTTTTGGGAAATCCATTCATACTCCCATACCATTCGAAGAGTGTTCATCCCAAACGTTCATCCCTGGGGAAGAAGAATCTTTGGGACAACCATGACCTGGATGTCTGAAAATCTCTACAGAATTTTAGCTATGCAATTTGGGATGAGAAGCCGAAGTTGCAATGGCACTGAAAAAAGTGATGTTTTTCTGTCAGAGTGCACATAGTGTGACTATTTTGAGACAACCCAGGAGCAAAATACAGAAAACAGGTTTGTCTTTCAAATAGTGGTTTATCTACAAGGAATATATACATACACATACTAGGCAAAGTCAGGCAATCAATCATCAACTATAGCACAGAAGCACACATGGAGAGAGAGAGACACCCTCACAGGGCCTCTCTTATATATACAGCCTCTTAAAGTCATATCAGCTCCAAAAATCTTGCTGACTCATTCCCTGCCTTATATCCTGATAGCAGCTATTTCCCTGACATTTTCAGTTATGACCTTTCCAGCATCCCCATGGTCATGTGTTTGAAGTTCAGATGCTTGGCAACTGACTCACATTTACGATGGTTGCAATGTCCCAGGTCATGAGATCCCCTTTTGCGACCTTCTGGTAACCAAAGTCAATTGGGTGGGGGAAACTTAACAGCCGTGTTACTCATTGAACAAATGCAGTGATTCGCTTAACAAACATGGCAGGAGAGTCGTAAAATGGAGCAAAACTCACATAACAAATGTCTCACTCAGCAACATAAATTTGGGGCTCAGTTGTGGATCTAAGTTGAGGGTTGCCTGTACTTGCTGCTTCTGTTAATAATACATAAATTATACAATTTTTCATCCTATAGCAAATCCTTTACAGAGGACTATGGCTGTAAAAGAGTTTTTAAGCAACATTTCAAGAAGTACGAAAGATTATCTCAGTGCAAGCAAAAGGCATTTGATGGGCGTAATGCAAACACCATGGAGATAATGGGTTGTTCCAGACCACTCGAGAAATCAGCATTAAACTTTTATTATTAAACATCCATGTCCTATACCAATGATGGCGAACCTATGGCACGTGTGCCAGAAGTGGCAGAGCCATATCTCCAGCCATGCGAGTCATCGCCTGTTGCTCTTCTAGGTTCCGGCACACCAGCCAGGTGGTCTTCATGTATGCGGGAGCACTGGAAACTGAAAGAATAGCCGCCTGGTGCATATGTGCGCACCGGGAAGATGATCTTCCGGTTTCCGGTGCACATGATGGTCTTTGCAGACATATGTGTGCCAGAAACAGGAAGACCAGGTGGCCGGTGTGCATGCGTATGCCAGAAACCGGAAGATAATCTTCCCAGCCCCGTGCATGCGCACCGGGTGGCTGCTCTTCCAGTTTCTGGCATGTGCATGCGCACTGGCCAGCTGGTCTTCACAAGCGCATATGTGCCAGAAACCAGAAAACCAGGTGGCCGGCGCACATACGTACCGGGCGGCTGCTCTTCTGGTTTCCAGCATGCATCCACGCTCCCGTTTCAGCACTTGGTGCCAAAAAGATTCTCCAACACTGTCCTATACAGTTAGCAACTCCCCCCGAGATAAAAAAACCAAAGTTAGAAGAAATATTAAGAAAGCAAATTCACTCTCCGGCACAAATCATAGTTTCCTTCCCCACCAGATTTAACTCTCTTTTTCTCTTAGAAGTAGATATAATGGCAGTTCTAAAATACACTGTTTAGAAAATGAACTCAAATTAAAATAAAGCAAGAGCAGAACATTTGTCAGACAATAGGTTCTTCAAATCATAAATATTCACTTACTTTTTGTCAGGCAGCGTGTCAGGCGGACTCAACACACCATCGGTGCCTTTATTGTGAAACAAGCCGATAACTGTTCTTCAAGCTGAATTTCAGGTTCTGCAATTTAAAAAAACAAACAAACCCCAGGAATTAAATTTGGGAGATGACCCAGTGCCTTATTCAGCCTACTCGGGAATGATGTAGGGAAGTGACAAGACAAGATTTCAATGAGGATTAGATAGAAAAATTGGGAAAGCATTCCTAAAGTAGTAGCAGAGAATGCAGGGTTGCAAAGCAGAAATTTAAAAAGAACAGAAACAACTTTCAACTTCTTTTCTGTATTCTGTAATATGCAATATTATTTCATGGTATTATAGGAAAATGCCAACAGTCTCTTAAAACATATAAAGAATGGTTGCTGGAATTGGGTATGTCTAGTTTAATGAAAAGAAGGACCAGGGGAGACATGATAGCAGTGTTCCAATATCTCAGGGGTTGCCACAAAGAAGAGGGGAGTCAACCTATTTTCCAAAGCTCTTGAAAGCAGGACAAGAAGCAACAGATGGAAACTAATCAAGGAGAGAAGCAACCTAGAACTAAGAAGAAATTTCCTGACAGTTAGAACAATTAATCAGCGGAACGACTTGCCTCCAGAAGTTGTGAATGCTCCAACACTGGAAGTTTTAAAGAAGAGGTTGGATAACCATTTGTCTGAAATGGTATACGGCCATGATGGAAAACCTACACGTGCCTCTCTGCGGGCATGCAAGCCGTCGCCTAGCTCAGCTCCACCGTGCATGCGTGTGGGTGCTTCCCACCAACCAGCTCATTTTCGGGATGTGTGGGGGCGGGGCGCATGCAGGAGACATGTGCACATGCGCGGGGTTCCACACACATGCATGGGGGTCATATGCACATGCATGGGGGGCAGGGGTTGCACACATGCAGAGGGGGTGGGGGAGCATGCATGGGGGGGTTCATGTATGCATGCACGGGGCATTGAATTGTGCATGCTGGCACATGCATGTGTTGCACACGCACGTGCTTTTGGCACATGAAGAGAAAAAGGTTAGCCATCACTGATATAGGGAGTTGAACTACAAGACCTCCAAGGTTTCTTTCAACTCTGTTTATTTTATTCTATTCCTATTCCTATTCTATTCCTGTTCCAATTCCTGTTCCAATTCTATTTCTGTTCCCATTCCATTCCATTCCATAATTCCTATCCTTGAGGACCCCTGCTCTATAAGGTTTGGGGAGAGGGTGAGACAGTCACTATGGACCAGTGGTGAAATCCAATTTTTTTTTACTACCGGTTCTGTGGGCAGAGTCAAGTGTTTTCTTCCCCAGGCACCAATTCCACCCCGAATCTCTTCCTGGCATCCGTTTTTGCATTTGGTTTTAAAAAAAAATTGGTTCCTTGGCAGCCTTTTTCCTGACCGCAGAGTCAGACGTTTTCTTCCCCGAGCACCAAAAAGGCTCGATTTTTAAAAACTGGAACCAACACCATTTTTAAAGATGGAATTCCACCCTGAATCTCGTCCTGGCGTCCCTTTTTGCATTTGGTTTCAAAAAAAATTTGGCTTCAAAAAAAATTTGGGTTCCTGGGCAGCCTTTTTCTTGACCGCGGAGTCACGCGTTTTCTTCCCCGGGCACCAAAAAGGCTTGATTTTTAAAAACTGGAAGCAACACCATTTTTAGACATGGAATTCCACCCTGAATCTCATCCTGGTGTCTGTTTTTTCATTTAGTTTCAAAAAAAATTTGCTCCAAAAAAAATTGGGTTCCTGGGCAGCCTTTTTCCTTTTTTTTTTTTAAAGTATTTTTTTAATTTTTTTCCCAACATAAAACAAAAAATATATCTTTCAAGAGTGAAGTCTCGATCTGGTCATAGATAGGTACAATTGTTTAAATATTAAAAAGCTCCATTCACAATTTTCCATTACATCTTTTAATATTAAAGATCAGAATATAATAAAAAATAAAAAAATAATTTTTTTAACATAGATTCTAGGATCTTGATCAGAAACATTCTATTATATCATGACCAATTTAATTTCCAAATAGAAGCTTAATTCATTTTATATACCCATTTATAAATTGGATTATATTTGGTTCTTTCCCAAGCTCCCTTCATTATGCCTTTTAACATCTATATCAAAACGTAAAATTTTAAAAAATATTCTAACCTCTTGGTTGATTATTTACCTTAGAATTTTATCACCATACATCTTAGTTTCAAATTGACTACAGCTCTATTTTTTATTTCAATTTATAAATCAAAGTTCTATCCATATTTCTTAATCTCTAGACCCCTTCATCAAATCTTTAAATCTTAAACTTTATCAATTTACCTTTAATTTTACATATTTTATATTACACAGATTTATCTCAAAATCCATATCCTCCTCCATATCTCCTCCTATTGTTTGGCTGATTTCCAGCATATTGTGTTTTGGCTGATTTCCAGCATAATCTCCTCCAAACCTCCCACTGTTATTTGACTGATTTTCAGCATATTTTATTTTGGCTGATTTCCGGCATATTCTCCTCCAAGTCTCCACCTCTTGTTTAGCTGGGTATACCAGCATGCTTTCCTCCACGCCTACTTCTATTATTATAGCTGTTTTATTTTAACTAATTCACAGCATATTACATAAGTTGCTTTTTCAACACATTCTCCCACATTTTGAACTCAACATTGTTTTAACAGATATCTTCTCACATATTTTCTCCTGGATTGTAAATTTCCTTTAAAGTCATCTCTCTTCATATTTATTTTAAAATTCAAAAATTCATTTAAACATTCAAGACATTTAAAAACTCATATTCTCATTCAATCATTTATAATCTTATTTCATGACAAAATTAGTATATGTGTATTTATATAATCAAGTTTAAAAGGAATGGAAGTGCAAAGTTAGAAAGGAAACAGAGAGAGAGAGAGAAGAGAGAGAGTAAAAGTAAAGAGGAAAAAAATAGCAAAAGAAGGAAAAGAAAAAAAAGATAACAAAAGAGAAAAGGGGAGAAGGAAAACACCTTATATCAGGTGTTCAGGCTTCAAGTATGCATTAAGCATTACATTTCCATTTTAATCAAACTATGTTATTTTTCTTATCTTGCAAGCCACTATATTCCATTTCTTCTTTTTCCAATCTGTCCAAAACTGTTCCTTTTCAATTTGTATATACCGTATATACTCGAGTATAAGCCAATCTGAATATAAGCCGACCCCCTCAATTTTACCCCCCAAAACTGGGAAAACTCATTGACTCGAGTATAAGCTGGGGGTGGGAAATGCAGCGGCTACTGGTAAATTTCAAAATAAAAAAAGACTGGTCAAAAGTGCGAGGACCTGTCAGAAATCACTTTTTTCAGCCCTCTGGGTAGTCCTTTTGTGCATATGGATTACTCAGAGGGCTGAAAAAGTGGTTGACTGGTCCTCGCAGTTGTGACCAGTCCTCGAACTTACGACTGTCCTCACATTTTACATTTTTGCCCTATCTTGTCACCATGGTAAAGAGAAGCAGTTGTGAAATGAGTGACATTGTTTTAAGAATGCTGCACGGGCATAAATGTGAGGATGGTCAGAAGTGTGAGGACCTGTCAGAAATGACTTTTTTCAGCCCTCTGAGTAGTCCCTATACACATATATCACATGACCAGCTAGCCACGCCCACCCAGTCACTGGCTTGATCTAATTTCAGGCAAGTTGAAGCCTCTGTTAAGAGATTCCAGGGCTGGGCAAATGTGGCCCTTTTACAACCTGTGGACTTCAACTCCCAGAATTCCTGAGACAGCCAAGCTGGGAGAACCCACTAGCTAGCAGCCAATTACAAGAAGGCTAGCTAGCAGCCAATTACAATCAGCTCTCAACTCAAGGTCAGTGCACATGGGATCTCCCTAAACATGAGGATTTCTTTGTTTCTTTCTCCCTTTAAGCCCCCCCACTCCAGCCCATTTTTGCTTCCAGGGGGCTGCAGAGAGTCTTGCTAGGCAGCCCCCTCATTCCCCTAGCAAGCCTTGAGAGCCAGTTGCAGGGGAAAAGTCATTTTTTTCGTGACCCGAATATAAGCCGAGGGGGCGTTTTTCAGCCTGAAAAACGGGCTGAAAAACTCGGCTTATATTCGAGTATATACGGTAATCAAAGTTAAAAGTTCTAGTTTAGTTCTTTTGTATCTTCTGGAAGCAACACCATTTTTAAAGATGGAATTCCACCCTGAATCTCATTCTGGTGTCTGTTTTTCTATTTGGTTTAAAAAAAAATTGGCTTCAAAAAAATTTGGCTTCCTTGGCAGCCTTTTTCCTGACCGCGGAATCACGCGTTTTCTTCCCCGGGCACCAAAAAGGCTCGATTTTTAAAAACTGGAACCAACACCATTTTTAAAGATGGAATTCCACCCTGAATCTCGTCCTGGTGTCTGTTTTTGCATTTGGTTTCAAAAAAAAAAATTGGCTTCCTTGACAGCCTTTTTCCTGACTACGGAGCAAGGCGTTTTCTTCCCCGGGCACAAAAAGGCTCGATTTTTAGAAACTGGAAGCAACACCATTTTTAAACATGGAATTCCACCCTGAATCTCATCCTGGTGTCTGTTTTCCATTTGGTTTCAAAAAAAAGTTGCTTCAAAAAAAATTTGGGTTCCTGAGCAGCCTTTTTACTGACCGCAGGGCTTGGTGGGCGTGGTGTGGTGTGGCTTGGTGGGTGTGGCTTGGTAGGCATGGCAGGGGAAGGATACTGCAAAATCCGCATTCCCTCCCCACTCCTGAGGGAAGGATATTGCAAAATCTCCATTCCCACCCCACTCTGGGGCCAGCCAGTGGTGGTATTTGCTGGTTCTCTGAACTACTCAAAAATTCTGCTACTGGTTCTCCAGAAATCTGCTGGATTTCCCCACTGCTATGAACTGTTGTAAGACAAGGACAATCTGTAAAGTGTGAAATTCCCTTTTGTTCCATACTTGTCCTACTTCTAGATTATAAAAAAAAAAGTTAGAGTCTCTTAAATTAACTATTTTACCATTATTCCAAGGCAGACAACTCTGGTCTAGATTGACACCAACATATTTCTTTTCATAAGAAATATTAAGCTTTGTAAAACATGCCACCGGAAAAATTGGGATCTATTGTGTTCAAATGTACATAATCCCACAAAAATATGCAAGACAGACACGCCACCTAGTGGGGGACTGAAAAAAACACACATTATTGAAGGGTTTTTTTCCCCCTGGGTAACAAAGCTGCAACGGTTAACCCAAATTTCCACTGAATTCATTAAAGCAGCAACGTTGATTTTTGTTAGGCTTCCTTACAAGGCAAAAAAAAAAAAAAAATGAGGTGGCTACTTTAAGAGTCTCATTAAAATTCCACACCTTCTTTGCACAGGAACCTGGGGGGAAAAACAAAGGCCATACAAGTAATCCTTGATTTACAACTATTTGTTTAGGGACCGAAGTTACAATGGCATGGGGGGAGGGGAAGTGATTTTGCCATTTCCCACCCATCCCCTGTAAACAATAAGCTATTTCCCTCTCATTTCAGAGACAGGAACAAGCTTATCTTGTGAGCAAGCTGAGCAAAACAACTCCTAGACTCCTTAGGAAACAGAAGGTTCCCACCTGTAGCAGTTGCTTCCTAGTTGAGATGATGACTCCCTGTAGGACCTGCAAGGTCCCTTCTAGCCCTGGGGTTCTAGGATTCTATGGTCCCCACCTGTGGCCACTCAATAGCTGCAGGTGCAACCACTCTAGTTTGCTGGAGAAGGAAATGGCTGCACGATTCTTATGGAGGCAACTAAGAATAGAATAGAATATTCTTTATTGGCCAAGTGTGATGAATAATAGAAATAGGAATAGGAATAGGAATAGGAATAGGAATAGGAATAGGAATAGAATAGAATAGAATAGAATAGAATAGAATAGAATAGAATAGA
>WNWU01021066.1:0-43161 GCA_012654045.1 Ptyas mucosa | reverse complement strand
TAGAATAGAATAGAATAGAATAGAATAGAATAGAATAGAATAGAATAAACAGAGTTGGAAGGGACCTTTGAGGTCTTCTAGTCCAATCCCCTACTCAAGGGTTCTTTTGTGATTTTTTGGGGGGGTGGGTGGGTGGGTGGACAGACCTCCTCAGATTGTTATTGTTCATTCAGAGCTTTAAAATCCCAAAATGTTCAGTTACACTACATGCGATCTTGCTGGAAACAAGCAAACTTACCTAAATATTGTTTCTCCTCTTCCACGAAATGTTCTAAGTGCTCACAATAGAGATATCAGCTCTGGGTTGCAAAACTGTAGATCAAGTGTGTCAAACTCAATTTCATTGAGGGCCGCATCAGGGTTGTGTTTGATACTTGGCGGGGGGGGGGGCAGAGTGGGCATGGCCAGGGTGGCTGTGGCCAGCTTGACATCACTCCAGAGGTGGTATTCAGCAGGTTCAGACTAGTTCTGGAGAACCGGTAGCGGAAATTTTGAGTAGTTCAGAGAACCGGCAAATACCACCTTGACTGGCCCCGCCCCCATCTATTCCCTGCCTCCCAAGTCCCAGCTGATCAGGAGGAAATCGGGATTTTGCAGTAACCTTACCCTGGAGCGGGGAGGGAATGGAAATTTTACAGTATCCTTCCCCTGCCACGCCCACCAAACCATGCCCACCAAGCCATGGCCACAGAACCAGTAGTAATTTTAATCCCACTACTGCATCACTCGTGTCAGGGGCGCCTGTGGTGGCCCAAGCACTCAGCGATAAGGGGCTCCTGATCTCCGTTTTCAGCTGTGACAGCCTTCTGCAACCCACTGCCAGTGAAAAGCCCACAGCCCTCCTAAGCTCAGTTTTCTTTCTTTTTTTTATTTAAAATTTATAATTTTATTAAAACACATATTTGACATTTACACAACATACAAAATATAAATATCTTCCATTTGTTATTTTATTCTTCTTCCCCTATATCTTAGTCTAAAACTCCTTCTTCTTCCCCTCGTTTTCCTTTTTTCCCCCTTCCCTTCCCCCTATGGAGATCTATATATTTTCATTATATCTTTAATATTATACATTTCTACATTCCTGTTATATACATTTTTATTCCTCTCCATACATTTGTTTTATATATATATATTGTACTTCTAATCTTCTCTCATCATTATTGTTTTTTATTTCTAGTCTCGAGCCATTTATACCCTTTATTCCATATTCTATAATAATCTGTCTCTTCTTTTTCCTTAATTCCTTTTGTTAATCTGTCCATCTCTGCGCATTATAAAATCTTATCTATCAGTTCTTCCTCCGTTGGGATTCTTTCCTGTTTCCAATTTTTTGCATATGTTATTCGTGCTGCTGTCAAGATGTGTAGCATCAGATATTTTATTTCTTTAGAATATGGTTTTGTAAAAATTCCTAACAAGAATGTTTCTTGCTTCTTTTCTATTTGCTGTTTTGTTATTTGTCCTATCCTGAGCTTCCTTTTCACTGGCAGAGGCACCATGGGTGGGTCCTTTGCTGTTTTCAGGGTGGCACCACGGGCCAAATCTAAGCACCCTGTGGGCCGGATCCGGCCCCCAGGGTGGATCCTGGGGGAGTTTGACACCCGTGCTCTTGATGGCCACTAGATGGAAACAAAGAGAGACAGAGAACTGTCATGTTTTATTACCATTTTACAGGTCTAATTTTTGCAGCCAGACGCTTTTATTCATAAGGCCTGTATCAGCGTTCTAAATCATTCTTGCTCCATCGCTGACATGAAAAGAGAAAAAAGTTTAGAAGTAGCAGTTTGAAATTTTAGCAGCTTGGCTTTTCACACAGTTTCTTCTCCACTCGGCAGATACGACACCTAGGTGATGGAGAGAGGGGGGAAATTCCTGTGATTTGAAGCAAGCCGGGATGGAAGACTGATTTGGAAGATGGCCAATGAGACACTGGGGTTTGAGGAATGGAAAGGGAGGGGTTTGGGATCAAAGAGTCAGTTTCGGCTGCAAATGAGTTCAGGACAGATCGTTATTTTTCAATAAATGAAAGATTTCATTAAAGACTGTGTGTTTGAGAATGAAATTTATTTGAGATAACATCGGAACCTGACAGCCTGTGCATTTACATTGCCTACAGTTCTTTGGATTGGACAGGACTTTTTAAAAGCAGCTGCATCTTTCCCTAAGATTCTCTGAATCCAGCTGATCCCAGAAAGATACTTTTGGTTTATGGAGTTGTCAAGAGAAGTTATGTGCACATACTTTAAAATGCTCCCCCCCGCCCCCCGAATCCAAAGTACAATATATCTACATCAGGGGTGGGTTCTACTTTACCTTACCTTTACTACTGGTTCGCAATGGGAGCTCGCACATGCGCAGATCATCCATTATGACATCCGGGCGGGTGGGCAGAGCCTCCTGCCACATTTACTACCGGTTTGCAAGAACCGGACAGAACCAGGAGCAACCCACCACTGATCTACATGCACAACATACTGGGCCTGTCATAAATTCATGCTTCTTGATTTTAAAAGACCTCCATTTTTTAAAAAGAGTCTTCTTCGGATTCTTCTTTCTTCAAAAGACGCCACCAGTGCAAACCAAGCGGACAAGAGGCCGACGTTGGAAATGGGTTTGTGAAAGGGAGGGCAGGATTCATTTGCTTATTGCAACACCGGGCAGATATAGCCTCATTAAACAAGATTTTTAAAAAAAGATTTCTGGGAAAGCCTTGTTTCATCTCTCTCTAGTTTCTCTTTGAATCAAGATCACGTGAAATATTAGTGCTGGGTTTTATAACCCTAGGAAGTACTCCACACATGGAATACTGCAACTGATTTTAGTCACCATGCTATAAAAAAGATGTTGAGACTTTGGAAAAAGTGCAGAGAAGAGCAAATAAGTTGATCAAAGGCCTGGAGACTAAAACGTATGAAGAACAGCTGCAGAATTTGGGTCTGGCTAGTCTAAAGAAAAGAAGAATTGGGGTGACATGATAGCAGCATTCCAGTATTTGAGGGGCTGCCACAGAGAAGAGGGGGTCGAATTATTTTCCCAAGCACCAGCGGACAGGACAAGATACAATGGTTGGAAACTAATCAAAGAGAGAAGCAACCTGGAATTAAGGAGAAACTTCCTAATAGTGCGGACAATTAACCAGTGGAATGACTTGCCACTAGAAGATGTGGGTGCTCCCTAACTAGAAGTTTTTAAGAAAAGACTGAACAGCCATCTGTCTGAATGGTATAGGTTCTTCTGCTTGAGCAGGGGGCTGTAGTTGAAGACTTCCAAGGTCCTTTCAGCTTCTATTCTGTTCTGTTCTTGTTCTGTTCTGTTCTATTCCTTTCTGTTCTGTTCCCTTCCCTTCCCTTCCCTTCCTATTCTTACACTATCAAAATACTTTACCTTGCACACCGGTTTTCAACTCGTGATGTTATCCTTTCAGTCCTGTCCAACTCTTGATGAATCTATGGGCCAGTTCTCTCCACATCTTCCAGTCTTGCACTAATCCTTTGAGGTTGTTCTATCCTTCAGTGGTGCAGGCTGCCCTTGACTTACAACAATTCATTTAGTGATCGTCTGAAATCACAACAGCACTGAAAAAAACAGACTTTTGACAGTTTTTCACACTGATCACCATTGTGGCATCCCCGTGGACATGTGATCCAAATTTCAGACGTATTTGGCAACTAATTCGTATTTATGACCATCGCAATGTCCCTGGGGGTCATATGATCCCCTTTTGCAAACTTCTGACCCGCAAAATCAATGGGGGAAGCCGGATTCACTGAACGACCGTGTTCCTAACTTCTCAACGGCAGGGATTTGCTGAACAAGGGTGGCAAGTAAGATTGTACAATGGGGAAAAGTTCACGTAATAACTGTCTTGCTTAGCGAGGCAGATTTTGGCTCCATTGTGATCTGGAGTATCTTGGCTACCGCATATCCAACACTGGGGTAGTCGTCCTCTCGGTGACTATTATATTGTGGCATTTGCAACAAGGCATCCGCCACGGAATTCTTACCTGCTGGGATGTACTTCAGTTGAAAACAGAACTGTTGGAAATGTGCCTACCGGACCTGTTTTGAGGATAACCCCTCATGGCGTCTGGAGTGCCCCAAGGTTTCATGGTCGGTCCAGACTTTGAATGGAATCCTGGCCCCCTCCAAAAGATGCCACCACATCATCAACACCCAGCGCACAGCAAAGGCCTCCTTCTCCCAAATAGCCCAGCCCCGCTCCATCTGTGTGAGCTTTTGTGACATATATGTGCACGGCAAGTCGAGAACTACCTCTATTCTAATGACATGCTATTTTCTGTGGCAGAAGAGAAACTCTCCCTTCATGTACCTTTGGTTTCATTCTCTCAATAACCCCAAAGGGAAAAGGCTTCTCTTTACTGTGTGTTGTGGCCTGCCAGCGGACAGCGGAGCTGGCGGCAGACTCGGACAGTGATGAGGAGGTTGAGGAGGAACATGGGCCAGTCCTGGAGTCTGATGAGTGCTCTGTGTCAGAGGCAGAGATGGGGCCAGGGCCATCTGACAGTTGACAGCTGCCTTCAGAGTCGGACATCAATGGGGCAGAAGAACAGCTGGAGCCTGTTCCCAGTGTGCGCATGTGCAGACCTGCCAGGAGAAGGGAACAATTAAGGAACAATGGTAGACTCAGGAATAAAGCCACAGGTGGACTGTGAATGGCCCCTCCCGTAGGGAATAAAGAGGAGCGAAAGGGAGTGGAGTTTGTAGAAGACAATTAGTTCATTTCATTAGTGTGAAGACCTGTTCGTGACTCTCAGAGACTCCTTGCCAAGTATTTTCTTGTACAGCGTTGCGTTTGGAAGCTATCGGCCTGGAATCTTTCCAAGCCTGATAAGGTCTGTGGTTGTAAATTCACCCTGGAAAGACTGTTTGCTGGGACTTTGCTGGATATGAATGAGATGAATTCACATTAGCTTAATAAAAAGGGGTTTTGTCGGGACAAGGAGTCTACTTCGTGCTTTTGTGAAGCCTAGGTCAGAACACTGTGAGCTTACAGTCAATTTGTTAAGAAGGCTTACAGCAGCCCATTCTCCAAACTGGCCTCACAAACCCCTCACAATTTGTGGGTTCTTTGATGTAGCTGTTCCCTCTTTTCCCTATCCTCTTCTCCCAGGTCGAAATTCCAAGGAAGAGAAACCAGCCAAATATTAAAAGAGAGGAATATTCAATTTATTTATAAAGACACGACAACAGCAAGCCCCATGACATTCTCTCCCAAGTCAGATAAATAATATTTGTTCTCCACAATGTTATTATATAAAAGCAAACTACGTGTTAAGAAGGGATGGGCCCAAATAATTATACGGCGATTCAGACAGAGAAAAGCTCCAACCTGTCTTTTTTTTTAGTTTTCCCCGTTATCCAGGAATTTGTTGGGAGAGTTCTGGCATCTCTTTGACAAATCCTGTTTGAAATGGATAGATTAAATAAAAGAGAGAGAGAGAGAGAGAGAGAGAAAGAGAGCATAATTCCACTTTTCTGCCACTAGTGTTCATTCCAATTCAGCCTGAATAGATGGACTTGTGTGCCCAAGGCTAAGAAATATAAAAAGGAGATAGTTAGCAAAGTTGACTTGTGTCTAACTTTCAGGGCCATTTTCTGATGCTCTCTGCCTCGGTCAAGGGGCAGAAACATTGCTACTTTCCTCTGAAGAGCCAAGAGGATCAGAATTGAACTATTTAAACCCTTGTTCATTCTAGGTCCCCAAACATGCAGAAGAAAATAAAAAAGAAAAGAAAAACAAAAATTGGCCAGTAGCTAGGATAAGCAAATAGCGTATAAAGCTCGTATACAATCTGCTAAAGTACGGCACTGCAACTGTATCGCAAACTCTTGAACGGTCTTTTTTTATTTTAATTTTTTTTAGAAACCTGACATCTAGATTTTTATTTTATTTTTTTGCAAGTGGATGGATGTTCCTGATAAGGCAAACTCAGCGGTTCTAGCTGCAACGATGTGTCAGTCGGCACAATCACACCCACCTTCTGCCTCTTCCCATTAAAGGGATACGTGTTGTGGTCCGCCAGCGGCCAGCGGAGCTGGTGGCAGACGCAGACAGTGAGGAGGTTGAGGAGGAACATGGGCCAGTCCTGGAGTCTGGGGAAGGTTCTGATGAGTGCTCTGTGTTGGAGGCAGAGATAGGGCCAGGGCCGTCTGACAATTGTCGGCTGCCTTTGGAGTCGGACATCAGTGGGGCAGAAGAACAGCTGAGCCTGTTCCCAGTGTGCGCATGCGCAGAGCTGCCAGGAGAAGGGAACAGTTAAGGAACAAGGGTCGACTCAGGAGTAAAGCCATAGATGGACGGTGAATGGCCCCTCCCATAGGGAATAAAGGAGAGCGAAAGGGGAGTGGAGTTTGCAGGAGACAATTAGTTCACTTAATTGGTTTGTGACTCTCTGAGACTCCTTGCCAAGTTTCGAAGATATCGGCCTGGCAGGTCTCCAAGCCAAATAAGGTCTGTGACTGTAAATTCTCCCTTGAAAGACTTTGCTGGATGTGAATGAGAGGAATTCACAGTAATTTAATAAAAAGGGTTTTTTTGTCGGGACAAGGAGTCTGCTTCATGCTCTTGGGAAGCCTAGGTCAGAACAATATGTCCATTCTAAAAAAAAAAAAGAAGGAAAGGAACAATGCCGAATAACAGCGGAAAACGGAGAGGTGTGATCCATCCCTTTTGCGGGATGCAAGTTGGAGAACCCAAACTATGAAAAGTGGAAAATTTGGAACAGAGGCGGTCTTCTCCTCCCCAGCCCAGCCCAGCCCAGCCCAGCCCAGCCCACGCGCACCATCCAACTTGTCGAAGCGAAGGAAAAAACGCCCCTTTTGGGTGAACGCTTCCTCTGGTGACGTCCTTGGTGATACCTGGCCGCAGAAAGAGATCTTTCGACTCAGAGAGAAAGAGAGAGAGAGAGAGAGAGAGGAGAGGCACTGCATGTTTGTAAGCTGAGTTAATTAAGGCTTCCGAACCAAACTTGGTTCATAGCAGCTATGGAGTCTGAAGGTTGCCCCGAGGATCGTTCTAGCCGATGGCTTCACTGTTAGTCTTGTAGGCTTGCTTACGCAAATGGGTTTCAATCTCCTCCCGGAAAACAAGCATGCCAAGGTGCGAGTGAGAAGCCTCGTTCATGGCTTTCGACTGGATACACATGCGATATTGCTCGGGAGTCAATTCGTCAGCACAGTGCTTCTCGTGCCAAAGGTGAAAGAGGCCAGGCACCGGAGTCCTGACTACCATCAGGTTGCTGTGCAGGTACTTCCGGTAGAGGTGAACGTCTTCTCCGCCCCACCCTTTCACTTCCAGGTCAAAGCCTCCTGTGGGAAATCAGAGAGAGGTCAGGAGAACTGTTTGAAGGACATGGAAGGTGGAGCCTGAATCAAAAGGGATGGACATCCATCATTAAATGTATTAATTGAGCAGAGTGGCAGAGTCTCCAGTTAGACAGCATGTAGAATAGTGGCCAAAATTGTGGAAACGTTTTGGGAAAAGTATATTTTTGAGGTTTGATGGCTAATAACACCACTTTTTTTGTTTTCTGGAATGGCCTGGGAATAGCCCAGACCTTCACCCAATTGAAAATCTATAGAGCCAGCCGACTAAAGAAACTTGTTAGTCAGAAGTGACCCTGCAATAAAACCCAGTGAATAGAAGTAAACATTCAATCTTGGTTTCACATGATAACAGCTGCAGAACTAAAAGACTTGGTTCACTCCATGGGAACACATTGTAAGGCCATAATTCAGGTTAAAGGTTACCCAACTAAGGATTAACTGATGTGATAATTTTTGTATATCTTGTTTTTTCTATGGTGATAATTTTTGTATGCAGTATCTCATTTTTTTATGTGTTTCACTTTTCTTCTTTATACTGTAATTGCTATTCTAATTGCAAATCCTTCATAAAAGTTATTGCATTACATTCTTGATTAAATTATCTTTCCATTGATATATAATTTTATGGTACAACTCCCCCAAAAAGTGGTGTTCTTAGCTAGTTTTAGAAAATACACTTTTCCCAAAAGTGTTTCCCAAATTTTGGCCACTACTGTAGGTGTTTAAAGAGGGGTCAAGGTTAAAGTCCTTGTACTGGAGACATAGACACAGACCTGACCTCCCCCAGAATTCCTGAAGAATTCTGACGGAATGGAGTCAGTCTGGTGAGATTCTTGCAACATATTGTAAGTGACTTAACAATAAAGCTTCCGATTGAAGCTATATTCATGTGTGGTTCTGGCTGCTTGCAGCTTCTGCAATACTACAAGGCCACCATAAAACTTCTAACAAAACAATTATATTGAGTTATTTTGTTCTATATTTTTAGTCATTGTTTCTCTTGATAGAGGAGAATATTTGTAGCTCAGGGTTGACACGAGGGGTCCTTGGCGTTTTCTGAGCTTGGTTTTCTTGCGGACATTTCATGACCCAAACTAGGTAACATCATCAGTGTTAGAAGGGAGTGGAGTAGTGATGATGGAGGGGGAGGAGTTGAAGGAGGAGGATGAAGAGAAGAAGGATGAAGAGCAGGAGAAAGGGAAAGGAGGGAGGGAGGAAGACTGTGAGGTCCTCGGTGCTTTCTGAGCTTGGTGTTTTCTTCCAGGTAGGTAGCACTGATGATGTTACCTAATTTGGTAATGAAACATCTCCAAGAAAACAACCAAGGCTCAGAGAGCACCAAGGGTCCTTCAACTGTTCATAAAAAAGAGGGGGGAGACAAAGATTGAGAACCCTCTTGTGAAGGGATAGAATGCAATAGTTATATTTTTACGGATTAAAATACTACAGAATGTTTTAAATACATTATATGCTAATTTAGATATAGTATATGTTAATTTAGATACATTATATGCTAATTTCTCCTAGAGGAGATCAACCCTGACTGCCCTTTAGAAGGCCAGATCCTGAAGATGAAACTCAAATACTTTGGCCACCTAATGAGAAGGAAGGACTCACTGGAGAAGAGACTAATGCTGGGAACGATTGAGGGCAAAAGAAGAAGGGGACAGCAGAGAATGAGGTGGCTGGATGGAGTCACTGAAGCAGTCGGCATGAGCTTAAATGGACTCCAGAGGATGGTAGAGGACAGGAAGGCCTGGAGGAACATTGTCCATGGGGTCACAATGGGTCAGACATGACTTCGCAACTAATAACAACAACAATGCTAATTTACAGTAGATATGTAAGAAAGGCAAATATTCCTATTACTGAATAAGATGTTTAAATCTTGCTTTAGGATCAGTTTACTTTCCATTAATAAATCCTGCATTCAAGAAGAAATTTGTATTGTGCCATTCTGAAAGAGCAAACATGGACGAACATTATGGTATTCACTTGGGACATTTATCTAGCGAATGAAGTCGTTTCCAAGTTTACCTCTTTTACTGCAATGTATTACAATTTACATGGAGGCATAATGCCGATAATCTCTTTTGCTGAAAAATTCTGTTGAACCACATGATGGCACCAACGTACAAAATGAAAAAAAGTTTCAGTTACTCGTGATAGTTTTTCATTGTTGTTTTTAAAACAGTTATGTGAAGGGTAATGAATGTTTCACAAAAGTCCAAAATCAGTATATTGCATCCAGGAAATTCCAGCAAGAATTAATTAATTTACATTCGATAAATAACTAATTGAAAGCTCATGCCCACCCACCCATCCTTTAGATTTAACCACCCACACTTTAGATCAACCGACACAAGAGTTTGTAGGCCGTGTATTTCAGCAGAAAATAGCTACAATAAAACAGCAATAAATAAAAGAGAAAGCATTTGGGTCAGGGTGGATAAAAATCAGTGCTTTTTTTATTTATTTATTTTCTTTTAAATCTGATTTTTAAAAAATTTAAATTGATTTTTTTATTTAAATCCGATTTTTTAAAATCAAATATATTTTAATAAAATGCTTCTGGAGTAAAAATCTATCTAAAGATACTTTTCTATTTAAGATACATCATAATTTAGTTTATTCAGCATGAAATGAAGCTTCGTTATGTAGTATCAGGCTGTATATTGTGCAACATTGGGACTGTCGGTGAGACAACAGCGGGTCAGAGGAGGAACCACTGTGGGACAGAGATGACAGTTGCTCTTTTAAAAAAAATATGATTTAAAGATAAATAACTAGAAGATAAATAATAGAATTTATTGCAATTACAATATGTATGTCAAGATTAGAAGTTGGAATGCTATGATTATGTATATTTAATGGCTTTATTACTATAAGCACTGTGTAAAAAATACATTGACCAATACATTGACCAAGTCAGTACATTCTCTACAAAATATGTACTATCTCTGCTTGGCCCCAGAGTGGAGTGGGAATGGGAATTTTGCAGTATCCTTCCCCTGGAGTGGGAATGGAGATTTTGCAATATCCTTCCCCTGGAGTGGGGTGGGAATGGAGATTTTGCAATATCCTTCCCCTGCCACGCCCACCAAGCCATGCGACACCCACCGAGCCATGCCCACAGAAGAGAGAGAGAGAGAGAGAGGCGTTTATACATCTTACCAATGGCCAAGAAATCTGTGCGATACTGACACATCATCCCAAAGCCAAAATCTCTCCAGAAGCCGGAATCTTTTTTGTGGACCTATTACATAAATAGACACAGAGTTTTAGCTTCAGGAAAGAGTAAAACAACAAGGCCTGGAATGAAACCCACTTCAGCATTGTCCGATGGTGAGGAAAGAAGACAGGAGGTAGACATTAACCATCAACGGAAGGGAAGAGGTGTTTAGAAGTAGATGATTGCTTTCAAGTCCCAAAGGTCCTTCTTTTTTCTTCAAGAGGCGTCTGGACTTTGTTTTTCCTTGAAGACGTTTCGCTTCTCATCCAGGAAACTTCTTCGGTTCAGAATGGAAGAGCTGAAGAAGCTCCTTGGATGAGAAGCGAAACGTCTTCAAGGTAAAAGAAAGGAAGTCCAGTTGCCTCTTGAATAAGCACACCCTGACATGGATGGCTGGGATTCTCCATAGACATTATTGCAGTGAGGGCGAACCTTTTCGGCACCAAGTGCCCAAACTTGAATGCACGTGCATCTGCATGCGCCGGAGCACCAGAAACCAAAAGACAATTGGCTGGTGCGCATACATGCGCCAGCCAGCTGGTCTTTGGGTTTCCTGCACATGTATGCGCCCTGGTCAGCTGGTCTTCATGCATACTGGAGCACTGGAACCCCAAAGACCAGCTGGCTGGCGCATGCATGTCTGTTTTGGGGCTATTTTTCAGTCTGTTTTTCAGTCTGTTTTTGGCCTGGAAAATGGCCCAAAAACGGCCTGAAAAATAACCTGTTTTTTTTGGCTGTCTTTGGCTGTGTTAGGGATGGAGCTAAAAATGCACCATCAGTTTAGGTCTAATTCCAGACCTCTCCTCCCTTGAATTCCACTGAGCTTTCTCCAGTGTTGATTTAGTGCTGACCATGAGTGGATCAGATTCTTGTGAATGAGCTTGAATAAAACTTCTATACTGTACTTTAAAAGGTTAAATCATGGGAACTGGACCAAGATTTTTTAAAATGAGACTTTCGTTACTCATCCAAGTAACTTCTTCAGTCACAAGGAACATTTTTGGGGAGGCAGAGTGTTGTTGGAATGAACCAACTCTTGCCATACAGACCGCAGGGGGTTTCTCCCCAAAATGAATTTACATTTCATTTATATCTATCAATCATCTATCTATCTATCTATCTATCTATCTATCTATCTATCCATTCATCCATCCAAGTATCCAGCTATCTAGCTATCAATCAATCATTCATCTATCAACCCATCCATCCATCCATCCATCCATCATTTATATCATTAGTCTGTTTGTCCATCCATCCATCCATCATTTATCTTATATCATTTGTCTATCTGTCTGTCTATCTACTCCTCCATCTATTTATCTTATATCTTTGGTGTGTCTGTCCGTCCATCCATCCATCCATCATTTATCTTATATTATTAGTCAGTCAGTCAGTCAGTCTGTCTGTCTGTCTATATTACATCTTTATGCTGCCATCTCCCTAACCCTTATAAAGCGACTAAAATAAACAAGCACTAATAAAACTGACTTGAAACACATTCCCCCCCCCCCAAAAAAAATCTGCTGAGTCCAAGAAAACTAGAACAAATGGAAACTTGCTAAATGTTAATCTGATAAACTAAGAACAAGTTTCAGCAAAGGTCTCTCTCTTTTATTTATGTCATTTGAGGACAGCAAGTCCTTTCGTTCGTGTTGCTTGGGGGGAAATTCAATGAAGGCCCAGGAAAGGACAGATCCCATTGTCAACGAGTGAAACTTCATTTTTAAAGATGTTCCAGGAAATTATACACTGCACGGTGTTGTTGTTACTATGGAGAGTAACGTTTTTAAAGCTTCTCTGGAACCCTGGTCTCTTACCAATTGCTGTTCCACTGGAGGTGGCCCGTCTTGATTAGCGTAGACAATGGCAGGATTATAAAGGCTGAAAACCACCGGATAAAAAACCTTCTTGCCTGCGAAAAAGGGGAAAGACTCCGTGTGAACGACTGAAGAAGAAAAAACTTCCCGTTTTGTTTTGTTTTTAAATTAACCGTTAAACTATTTCCCAAGCACTACTGTAACATGGAAGGAAGAAAAGGAGCTGATTATAGGGTGCTCATCTCGTTTCAAAGGCCATTGAGCCAGTGCTGTCCGAAGAGGTTTCTATGATCCTATGGCCAGCATGATGTTATGGAATGCTCTTTCCTCCTGACCAAAGTCATCTACTCTACCTACAAATCAGAAGAAACTTCCTAATGGTGAGAGCAATCAATCAATGGAAAAACTTGCCTCCAGAAGTTGTGGGTGCCTCATCACTGGAGGTTTCTAAGAAGAAATTGGACAGCCGTTTGTCCAGAGGTCAGCAACGTGCGGCTCCGGAGCCGCATGCGGCTCTTTGGGCCCTCTGCTGTGGCTCCCTATCAGGTAATCCCACCACTGGCTGCCCCTGCCCCTGCCCCTGCCCCTGCCCCTGCCCCTCCCCTCCCAGTCACTCCTCGCCTGGCCTGAGAAGGTAAAGGTGACAGCGGGGGATGGAGAAGCGGCCAGAGCAGAGGCAGAGAGATAGAGAGAGAGGGGGAGAGAGAAAGACATAGAGAGATACAGAGAGAGAGGGAGGGTGGGTGGGAGGGAGGGAGGGGAGAGAGAGATATGTCAAAAGGATTTTGTGGTGCTTGGTGTTTGTTAACAATTGGTTCTCTGCCCTAATGATCGGCTGGGTAGGCGTGGCTTGGGGTGGTGGTCATGTGACCGGTGGAAGTGACTGACATTGAGTTGGCCACGCCCACCCAGGTTTTGTGGCTCCCAGTGTTTTCTTTTCTGTGGGAAACAGGTCCAAATGGCTCTTTGTGTGTTTAAGGTTGCAGACCCTGATATAGGGTCTCCTGTTTGAGCAGGAGGCTGGACTAGAAGACCTCCAAAGTCCCTTCCAGATCATTCTATTCTAACTTCTATTCTCATTTGCATGCTTTCGAATGGCTTAGGTGGGCAGGAGCGAGGGGGAAGATGGAGCTCACCCCCTTGCGCAATGCTCAGGTCCCAAACCTGGCTGTCAACTTTCCAACCGACAACCCCAGCATCTTTTAACCAATGAGTCATCACCCTGCCCTAAAACATGATTTGCATCTAACAGAGACTATTGAGAGTACAATATAAATCTAAGACTGAAGTCATCCAGTTTGAGACATAGAATTCAGAATAAGAGAGTTGATACATTGATACATCCAAATTTATAAATATGGAAAAAATTGTTTCTTATAAGGATATACTAAATGAGAAGGGTGAATTGAAAACCAGATTAGAACTAAAAGACCAAGGGGTGAAATTAGAGTGGTGATCTTACCTGCAGATACAATCGTGTTATGTGAAAGATGTGAAAACATGGGGATTTTATAGAGAACTAACAACATTGGACAAGATATTAGTGGGGACTGATGACAAATTGATAAGGATACTATACAATTATTTATTAAATTACAAAATGGAAGAAGAACAAGTTAAAAAGACGATGATAGTATGGGCCAAAAACTTTGGATATAATATAGATTTGGATAAATAGCAAAAGCTTTGGGAGAGAAATCAGAAACTGACAATGGCCACATCACATAAGGAAAATTTATTATTATTTATTTATTTATTTATTATTTATTATTTATTTTGTTGCATTTCTATGCAAGGGACTCTGGGCGAATGAAAGAATAAAACAATGCGAACAATCCTGTAACAAATGTTAAAAAGAAAAACATTAAAACATTAAAAACTTTAAATACGTTAAAACACATGCACTCCAATTCGTGGCCGGGTCTTGCAAGATCATTATAACGAGATCAATGGCCCCAGGCCTACCAGAAGGGCCAGGTCTTCACCGCTTTGTGGAAGGCGAATAGGGTGGGGGCGGTCCGGATCTCAGAAGGTAATTGGTTCCAGAGAGCCAGGGAAGCCACAGAGAAGGCCCTCCCCCGCGGGCCCACCAGCCGACATTGTTTAGCTGACGGGACCCGGAGGAGACCGACTCTGTGGGATCTTACCGGTTGCTGGGAGCGACGGTCTCGAAGATAGCCTGGCCCTGAACATATATAAAATGTTCTATAGGCGGCATCTGCCCTCTGCAGGATTGGCCAAAATGTTTAGCAATATGTCCCCAAACTATTGGAAATGTAAACAAATACCTGGCACATATTACCATATGTGGTGGACCTGTACGAAAGCAAGGAAATTTTGGATACAGTGGAAGTGAAAACACCCCTTGAGAGGAGGAGACAATAAGGAAGATACTAGTCTGTGCGTAAATGGACAGGCTAATGCTAAAAATAAAAGATAAAGGAGATACAGAATACTATGCTACATGGAATAGATTCTATCAATGGTTAGAAACACAAGGTAGAAGTTGGAATGCCAAAGACTCAGGTTAGGTGGACATGGAAAGAGATACTATGTATGTATTAGAATGAAGGTATTAGAATGATAGATTAGATTGCTCTCACTGTTAGAAAAGTCTTCCTTAATTCCAGGTTGATTCTCTCCTCCATTAGTTTCCATCCATTGTTCCTTGTCTGGCCTTCAGGTGCTTTGGAAAATAAGTTGACCCCTTCCTCTTTGTGGCAACCCCTCAAATATTGGAAAGCTGCTATCACCTCTAGTCTTTCTCTTTATTAAACTAGGGATAGATATCTAGTTATATTATATATATAGTGTGTGTGTGTGTATGTGTGTGTGTGTTTCTTTGTGTATTTGTATGCATGCAGACACGCACATGACAGACATAACTGTTTGACCTGTTTTCATGGAGTCCAGGCTCAGCTGTGAAGTTCAGTTTGGCCACGGTTCCATAATATGCAGCTTTAGGAATAATAAGGTAAATATAGAAATACTGCCCTCCATGAAATGTGGTGGAACTGTGAGAAAGCTGTGATAGAAACATTAGACCCCACTTTCCTTCCAAAAGGACGTGTGTTAACACTACAATTACCCTTTACTATAAACACCTCCAGGTGTTCCACACACTTTTCGACAAAAACTGCTTACTTGCAGGACTGCAAAATTGCAAAAGGCAGGCAGCCAAATTCTGTTTGGCAGCTTGTGATATCCCAAAGAGGAACATAAGGGACAGGAAGGGAGAAATAGAGGCAAAGTTTCTTATTGTAATTTATACATTATAATATACATATATATATATATATATATATATATATATATATATATATATATATATATAATATTATCATTGGTTTTATTTATGATCAGTTTAACAGTAACAGAGTTGGAAGGGACCTTGGAGGTCGTCTAGTCCAACCCCCTGCTCACGCAGGAGACTTGTACTAAGGATTCAAACCGCTGAACTGCCAACCTTTCTGATCAACAACCTCAGTGTCTTAGCCACTGAGCCACTTAGTCAGGCTATAATTATCTTAACAAAAGCCATGAATGGTGTGTGATGAAGTCTACTCATGCCATGTTCAGGGGAGAAAGCCTCCTCAAAGGAAACCCTCTATATAAATATAATAAATGAAATGAAAACAACCACTGTCTTATGCCCTCCCCCCTCAAGTAATTTTCCATATGTCTAGCGAAGGATTCATTCAGCAGTTTATGGAAGATCAGCTGTTCTCAAGGAAAATATATGACCCTATCAGGACCGGAGAAACCATGAGAAATGAAATGCCTCAGGAAAATTTACAATGCAGGAGGATATCCAAAGAAGTATTTTGCAGTATAAGGCTTCTTCATACTGGGAAAAAGGGAATGATCTAAAATGAGGGAAGGGGGAAGGGGAAAAGGAAGATGGGGATAATGTTGCAAATAGTGGGGCTTATATGTCCACTTTTTAGAAGCATCAGCTACAAAGATAGGCCAGTTTCTTGGGTTCACAGGTACATTCTGTGAAGATGTGATGGCTACTTCATCCAATTTACTGACTAATGTAATTTTCCGCACCACCCAATGAGCAATTGCAACTCTGGGCAGCTAACAAAGGATTAAAAGAGCAAAATAAGAAGGCTGAGAAACAATAGAAATAGAAGTAGGAATAGGAATAGAATAGAATGAGCTGGAAAGGACCTTGGAGGTCTTCTAGTCCAGCCCCCCTGCTCAGGCAGGAGAACCTATACTATTTCAGATAAGTGACTGTCCAGTCTGTTCTTAAAAACATCCAGTGATGGAGCGCCCACGATTTCTGAAGGCAAGCTGTTCCACTAGTTAATTGTCCTCACTGTTAGGAAGTTTCTCCTAAATTCCAGGTTGCTTCTCTCCTTGATTAGTTTCCATCCATTGTTTCTTGTCCTGCCTTCTGGTGCTTTGGAGAATAATTTGACCCCCTCTTCTTTGAAGCAGCCCCTCAAATACTGGAATGCTGCTATCATGTCACCCCTAATTCTTCTTTTCTTTAGACTAGCCAAACCCAAATCCTGCAGCCATTTTTCATATATTTTAGTCTCCAGGCCTTTGATCAGTGGTGAGTTGCTACCAGTTCACCCCAGTAGCGGCGGTGGCGGGAGGCTCCGCCCACCTGTCTGGACATCTCTGCACATGCGCAGAAGCTTCTGCACATGCACAGAGGCATTGTGCGTGTGTGCATGCGCATCCACGAGCAAACTGGTAGCGATGGGATTTGAAACCCACTACTGCCTTTGTTCATCTTAGTTGCTCTTCTCTGAACTTTTTCCAAAGTCTCAACATCTTTTTTGTAGTATGGTGACCAAAACTGGATGCAGTATTCCAGGTGTGGCCTTACTAGGGATTTATAAAGTGGTACTAATACTTCACGTGATCTTGATTCTACACCTCTGTTTATACAATCCAGGATTGTATTAGCTTTTTTGGTGGTGGCTGCACACGGCTGGCTCATATTCAAGTGATCAAGAAGTCATAGTCTAGCTGAAGACACAGTCCAGCTGAATCAAACTCCTAACCCCATGCCACTACATAGAAGCTTGTCCAATGATTTGACCAATGACTGGGGGATACAGGCATTGCAGAATGGACTCTTTACCTCAGGAGTGAAATGCTACCGGTTCGGCCTGGTTTGTCCGAACCGGTAGCGATGGCGGTGGGTGGTTCAGAGAAATGGTAGCAATGGCGGCACAAGGCTCTGCCCACCCGCCCGGTCATTGTTACTTCCTGGTTTTAATCAGGAAATAACCTTTTTTATACCCTCTGCACATGCACCGAAGGGTTTGTGCATGCACAGAGGGTCTGCGCGAGCAAAGTGAGCGTGCGCACGGGGCACGTGCACTTCCGAACTGGTAGGGAAGTTAAGTAGATTTCACCCCTGCTTTACCTGTTTACAAAGTGGCTGCTTGTAACCCTTGAGTATGCTCATTCACAAAGTAGCCATGTTCTATCATGAAAAACAAGAAAATTCCTTCCTGCCCAAAAAAATCTACAGCCCCCGATGACACTTGGCAGCAGAGCCTTTCTCAAACACTGGTGTGCTGGTGGGATTGGAAGACACCGCCCCCTTCCTCAAAGCACTACAGTAATGGCCAAAAATGTGGAACCTTTTGGGAAAAGTTATTTTCTAAAACTAGCTAATAACACCACTTTTTTGGGGGGAATAGTACCATAAACTTATATATCAATGGAAAGATAATTTAATCAAGAATGTAATGCAATAAATTTTAAGAAGGATTTGCTATTAGAACAGCAGATGCAATATAAAGAAGAAAAGTGAAACAGAGAAAAAATGAGATATACAAAAATTATCACCACAGAAAAAATGAGATATACAAAAATTATCACCACGTCAGTTAATACTTTTAGTTGGGTAACCTTTAGCATGATTTATGGCCTTACAACGTCTTCCCAGGGAGTGAACCAAGTCTTTTAGTTCTTCAGCTGTTATCATGTGAAACCAAGATTGAATGATTGCTTCTATTCATTGGGTTTTATTGCTGGGTCACTTCTGACTAACAAATTTCTTTAGTCAGCTCCATAGATTTTCAATTGGGTTAAAGTCTGGGCTATTCCCAGGCCATTCTAGCAGTGGAATATGATTAATTTGAAACTCCCCCCAAAAAGCCATCAAACCAGTGGTGGAATTCACATTTTTTTACTACCGGTTCTGTGGGCGTAGCAGGGGAAGTATACTGCAAAATCTCCATTCCCACCCCACTCTGGGGCCAGCCAGAGGTGGTATTTGCTGGTTCTCTGAACTCCTCAAAATTTCCGCTACTGGTTCTCCAGAACCTGTCAGAACCTGCTGGATTTCACCCCTGCATCAAACCTCAAAAATACTTTCCCCAAAAAAGTATTTTTGGGTCAATTTTAGCCACTACTGTACATGCAAAACTGTTTCACTTCAATCCAAGTTTCCAGAGGGCCGGTGTATCCACAGGAAACCTCGTAAATTAAGATGGTGCTAAAAGTTATTGATCATCTGTTATTATCAGTCTTATTTTATTATGTAGGTAAGAAACCTTACCAGGTGCCAAGGAAGTTGGACCCCTATCACAAGGATATCAACGGGACCATGTTGCCCCACCTCTTCTCCATTCTCTTCAGGATATAAGAGGAACCTACCTGGTTCTGTATTCAGGCGGCAGCTGTTCAAGAATTCAGCCGTGAAATAAATATCTACATCGCAGAAGAACATCAAGACTTCTCCTTTTTCCCAAGCTCGGGCACCCACATCCAGTCCTTGGCCACGGTTGAATTCCTCATTCAGAGAAACCAGAGTGTAGTTATGGAAGTCAGCCTCCCTAACAAGACAAAGCATCAAGAGTTTGGGACATCCAAGTTCTCGGTTCATGGCCCAATGGCTCAAAACAATACCCTGAAGGCAGTGATGGAATTCAAATAATTTAAGAACCAGTTCTCTACCCTAATGACTGGCTGGGTGGGTGTGGCCATGGTGGGCATGGCCAGGGGGTGTGACAGGCAGCACTCAGCTTCCTGCACCGACCTGGGAGCAAAAATGGGCTGCGGGGGGGGAACACACCGCCCTCCACGGGCCACGTTTTGGGCCTAGTAGGCTACTCTGCAGCCTCCCAGGAGCGAAAACGGGCCGCCGTGCACCCACCCCCACCCCATTTTGGGCCTAGGAGAACTCCCTGCATTTACCTGGGAGCCAAAATGGGGCACGTGGGGACTCCTGGAAGGGGCAGAGCAGGAAGGGGTAGGGCCAGCCAGCAATTTTAATATTGGTTTGCCCGAACCGGCTGAATCCCACCTTCCCACCTGAAGGCCAATTACCGTATATACTCGAATATAAGCCGAGTTTTTCAGCACGGTTTTCAGGCTGAAAAAAGCCCCCCTCAGCTTATAGTCACGAAAAAAATGCCTTTTTCCCTGCAACCGTTTTGGCTCCCAGGGTTGCAGGGACGCTCGCTCACCCCGCCCCCCTCCACCCAGTCACTCCTCACTTGTACTGTGTGGGTCCTCGCTTGCAGCTTGCCTACCTGAAGTCCTGCGCCTGCCAGGTAAGCCTGCGAGTCATGGCCTACCTAACTGCCCCTGCCCCCCCCACCATCCCAGCATGCCTCCCCTACTCCCTTCCCTGCAGCCCATAGCCCTGCCATGCTTCCCTGCCTTCCACGCAGCCTTCCCAGAGTCCCTGAGACCAGCTTGCAAAGGCAGGCAAGCGGGCCTGACCACGGGGACCACTGGGAAGGCAGGCAAGCCTGGCAGGGCCACCCGGCTATGGAGAAGAGAGTTAGCAGCTTCCTTCCTTCCCTGAAGCCCTGCCAGGCTTGCCTGCCTTCCACGCTGCCTTCCCAGCGTCCCCATGGCCAGCTTGCCGCCCACCCCCACCCCGCTTCCCTTTTACCTTTACTTAATGCGCCCTGCTTCTCTCCCCAAACCTTGGGAGGCGGAGTCCTCCGCGCCACAAAGCCCTCGAGGTGGCTGCAGGAGAGGGAAAAGAAAAAAAAGCGCTTGGCTTCTGAAGCCTCTCGAAGGCTTCGAAGGTGTGTGTATGTTTGGCGGCACTGAAGTGAGCCACGTGAAGGGAGTCCGCTGGGTAACCACATCAGCTGCGATTGGCCCCTTGCCTTCCCCTGCCACCTCCACCTCTGCCTCTCCCTTCTCTCTGCCAACAGAAGTCGGAGGGGAAAAGGCAGTTGCTTTGCTGAGCGTTTCTCCGCATTTCATCCCAAGTCAGCCGCCCTCACTGGAAATGCAGAGAAATGCTCAGCAAAGCAGCTGCCTTTCCCCCTCCGACTTCTGTTGGCAGAGAGAAGGGAGAGGCAGAGGTGGAGGCAGCAGGGGAAGGCAAGGGGCCGATCGCGTGGCTCACTTCAGCGCCGCCAAACACACACACACACATGCACTCAAAGCCTTCGCGAGCCGAGGCTTTTCTTTTCCCTCTCCTGCAGCCACCTCGAGAGCTTTGTGGCACGGAGGACGCTGCCTCCCAAGGTTTGGGGAGGGAAGCAGGACGCATCAAAGAAAGGTAAAAGGAAAGCCGGGTGGGGTGGGATTTGTTCCCCCCTCACAATCCTCTTCCAAGCGCAGATGGTTCCTCCTTTAATACCTGGTCCTGCACTTGACCTGGCCGGACAGCACCCCCCCAGCGCCCTCCTGCCTGTCCTTCCTTCTCCAGTCGTAAGTTCGAGGACTGGTCACAAGTGCGAGGACCAGTCAAAAATTACTTTTTCAACTCTCTGAGTAGTCCATATGCACAAAAGGACTACCCAGAGGGCTGAAAAAAGTGATTTCTGACAGGTCCTCGCACTTTTGACTGGTCTTCACACTTATGACTGGTCATCATTTATGCCCATTGTAGCATTCTTAACAACCGTGTCACTCATTTCACAACTGCTTCTCTTCACCATGGTGACAAGATAGGGCAAAAACATAAAATGTGAGGACAGTCGTAAGTTTGAGGACTGGTCACAAGTGTGAGGACCAGTCAAAAATAACTTTTTCAGACCTCTGAGTAGTCAATGTGCACAAAAGGACTACTCAGAGGGCTGAAAAAAGTGATTTCTGACAGGTCCTCGCACATTTGACCAGTCTTTTTTTATTTTCAAATTTACCAGTAGCCGCTGCATTTCCCACCCCTGGCTTATACTCGAGTCAATAAGTTTTTCCAGTTTTTTGTGGTAAAATTGGGGGCCTCGGCTTATATTTGGGTCGGCTTATACTCGAGTATATAGGTAATTCAACCAAGCTCCATGTCTTACATTTCACCCTTGCAGAGTTGCTATTGGAAAGAAGATCTGTGTTGGGTTCCCTGTCAAGCAAGGATTATTACACACCACACCCTACTGTTCTTCATGAATACAACAGGCCTCTGGAATTTCCTAGCTAGATACTTCTTCTTTACACGCAGCGGTGATTTCCATTTGACTTGTTGAGTTTCATTCCATGGCACCAACCGGAGAGAGGCCAAAAACTGCAACATGGCGAGCCCAGAACTGCAACTTGTGTGTACATGTCATGGACACCAAAAGGGCTGGGGCTTTGACTGCAACACTTGCCTGCCAACTTGCAGATACTGATTTCCCGGCAGATACCCGGGTCTTGCATGGTGTTATGAAAAGGCAACAACCACTTAGATAAATTTTTTTGGGGAGAAGCTCTGCAAAGGTGCTCATTATTAAAGTTGCATGTGAGAAATTAGGAAAGCTAATTTCTCTTTCTCCCAAGTCTATTTAGACAGAAAACATTTCTACACAGAATCACCGACGTATAACAAATTCTTCCCCTGTTCAGACACTTAATTTAGCAGAACGGAGAATGATAATGTCAGGCCTGGAAGCCATCTTTTGCACTGGGCCTTCAGGCCTGCCACATTTACTACTGTGGGAAACTGGGAGAGGGGATTGTATGGTGAAAGGGTGATATATAGTCATAGTAACATTCCTTTCTCAGAGAGTCAAGGACATCTTGCCCTGCACCTGGAGGGCTGGAACTGGGAGGCATCTCCAGTTGGGATGGTGCTTTGATTGGACCATGTGATGGACATGTGGGTGCTGGGCAGGGACTTGGACTTTCTTTTGGGTGGGGAAAACCTGGAGGTTTTCAGATTTGGGTTTTTCCAGATGTACCAATATGACATCTCTAATAAAAAGGAACTTTGAGGAACTTCAAGCCTCAGAGTCTTCTTTTGTTGGGGGTGTTACTTGGAACCCTAACAGATAACCAGTCAAACATTCTTGTCAATGGAAAAGAACTTTGCCGTAAATGACCACATGAACATGGTAGCTTTGCAACAACTTGGGTAATGCTAAAGGCGCCAGCAAAAAACAGGTTCGAAGAATGGTGGAAATTTAACATAGCCATTTCTCACTGGAATAGCTACAAGGACCAGCCATTGTAAATCATCCACCATATTATATTTCTTTGGGTGAAGCTTAGTCCAAAATTAACATTGGATGTCCTAGATCAGTGATGGCTAACCTTTTTGCCATCGTGTGCCAGGATCATGGGGGAGTGTGTGTGGGGGTCACACGTGTGCGTGCCCACATCCATAATTCTATGTGTCCCCTCACGCATGTGCACATGACCCCCCCCCCGTGCTCTCCCTGCTCCTGGCACACGATAGCCCGGTGGGCCCATTTCTCTCTCTCTCCAGGCTCTAGAGCCTTTCTAGGAGTCTGGGGGAGGGTGAAAATGGCCCCCAACCCCCCCGCCCCCGGAGGCCAGAAACTACCCATTTGCCAACTTCCGGTCCCACCAGAAGTTGACAAATGGGCTGTTTCTCACCTCCAGAGGGCCTCCGGGGTGTGTGGAGAAGAACGGGCCTTCCCCCCCATCCCCCGAGGCCCTCTGGAGGCAGGAAACAGTCTGTTTTACTACTTCTGGTGGGCCCAGAAGGCCCAAAAATCAGCTGGCCTGTGCACACATAAGCGCTGGAGCTGAGCTTGTGTGCCCATCGATATGGCTACGTGTGCCACCTGTGGCACGCGTGCCATAGGTTCACCATCACAGTCCTAGATTATAGTTTACTTTCATTGTTCAATGAAAGACTTTTCAGAAACTGAATTTCCTGAAGTCTCTAATCACTTCCAATTACAAATAAGAGCTTCACTTGAGGGTAGAAACCGAATTATTATTTGAGGAAGCATAAAATGATGGCTGATGGCTAGGTAATAGCAATAGCACTTAGACTTAAATACCGCTTCATCGTGCTTGCTGATGCTTTACACTTTTGCTAAGATTGGGTACTTTTAGCTGGGTCTGCTGTGCTCATGAAGTAACAGAATAACAAAGTTGGAAGGGACCTTAGAGGTCTTCTAGTCCAACCCCCTGCTCAAGCAGGAGACCCTGTTTATGATTCCGGATAAGTGGCTGTCCAGTCTCTTTTTAAAGCATCCAGTGATGGAGCACCCACAATCCAGAATAGAACAGGGTGAGAGTTGGAAGGGACCTTGGAGGCCTTCTAGTCCACCCCCGTTTAAGCAGGAGACCCTATTACCATTCCAGACAAGTAGCTGTCCAGTCTCTTCTTAAAAGTCTCCAGTGATGGAGCAGCCACAACATCTAAAGTCATTAGATCAAGCTCAGTTCAAGAGATTTTTTGATAGATGATTAATTGGTATAATTAATTACTGGTAATTGATTAATAAATAAATAAATAAATAATGAATGAATGAATGAATGAGCCTTGGTGGCGCAGTGGTTAGAGTGCAGTACTGCAGGCTATTTCTGCTGATCACCTGCTGCCAGCAATTTGGCAGATCAAATCTTACCAGCTCAAGGTTGACTCAGCCTTCCATCCTTCTGAGGTGGATAAAATGAGGAGCCAAATTGTTGGGGGCAATATGCTGACTTTGTAAACCACTTAGAGAAGGCTGTAAAGCACTATGAAGCAGTATATAAGTCTAAATACTATCCCTATCTATCTATCTATCTATCTATCTATCTATCTATCTATCTATCTATCTATCTATATCAGGTGATAGGCTGACTCTGTAAACGGCTTAGAGAGGGCTGTAAAGCACCTTATATACATAAGTCAAAGTGCTATTGCTATTAAATGAAAATTATGTTTCGCCTCCTGCAAGGTCACAGAATAATTTTTCTACGGTTTGCTGACTTCGGTCCTGGCAGTTGAGGATTCACTTTGATGAGATGCATTACTCAAAAAAACCCACAACAAATTCCCCCTGGGTGCAGAAGGACCTCAGTCAAGACCAAAGGCAGAACTGATGTTTCCGAATGAGGGGTTTTATTACGGGGGGTCAGAGATTTTTTATGTGTGCCAGCAAAGCAGTGCATCTGTCTTAGAAACTGGGAACTGTGTTATTTTGCATGAAAAAGGCAAACAGTCCTCTTTCCAAGATTCCACAGAAGCCCAGTATTTTCAGAATAAACGAAAGACGTAACTGTCAGGCCTGCAAGCCATTTTTGTATTAGGCCCTCAGACATAATACAGACCTGTTGTAACTTTGTTCCCTAAAATGAAACCAAAACGTATCACAAACCGTTTCAAGAGAACTTCTCTGCAAGGGAGAGGTTCAAACCGCTTTCCTCTCTTGGTTTCCTTCCTATTGCCACCTGTCTGCGCGACTCCTTGAGACTCACCTCGCAACGGATTCTAAGATGCTTTTGACTTCAGAAAGCCCCTCCTGTCCAAAATACACCACGGTGAGATGAATCCGCTTGTCTTGATTAATGCAAACATCCCTGGGAGCAAAAGAGAATATTAGTGAATCGGTTACCAAGAAAGATCCAGGTATCTCCTTTACTGGCCAACAGAAGTTTTCAGAGTCAGAATTCTCCAAACGGATTGATCGGCCAAAATCTCAGGAAAATCTAATCTCACTAGAGCTGTTCACAAATCATCTGAGCTACCCACGTTGGCTTTGTTACGAATACACTTCGATTAAAAGTAAACTTCGATTACTCGATTAAAAAAACAGCTAGATTTCTTAAAAATTTCGGGCTGGCCATAATTGAGTCCATAGCAGTGTTCCAGTATTACAGGGGCTGCCACAAAGAAGAGGAAGTCAAGCTATTCTCCAAAGCACCTGAGGGCAGGACAAGAAGCAATGGGGGGGGGGGAATTCATCAAGGAGAGAAACAACCTAGAACTAAGGAGAAATTTCCTGATAGTTAGAACAATTAATCAGTGGAACAACTTGCCTCCAGAAGTTATAGATGCTCCAACACTGGACGTTTTTAAGAAGAGATTAGATAACCATTTATCTGAAATGCAATAAGGCCGTGATGGTGAACCTATGGCACGCGTAGCCATATCAGTGGGCACGCCAGCTCAGCTCTGGCACACATGCGCACACCGGCCAGTTGGTTTTCAGGCCTTCTGGGCTCACTAGAAGTAGAGAAACAGGTTGTTTCCTGCCTCCGGAGGGCCTGGGGGGATGGGAAAGGCCCGTTTTTCTTTCTCACCTGGCTCCAGATCCTCTCTATGCATCTGAGGAGGGCGAAAACAGCCTTCCCCAATCCCTCAGAGGCCCTCCGGCCCTCCGTTTCCCAACTTCAGGTTGGACAGGAAGTGACTTTTTGCTGTCCCCTGCCTCCAGAGACTCCATCGCGTGCCAGGAGCGGGGGGGAAGGAGGAGTCATGCGCACATGCGCGGGGCTCATAGAATTACAGGTGTGGGCACGTGCGTGCACGAACCGCCCCCCCTTCCTGGCACGCGAAGGCAGAATGGTTAGCCATCACTGCTGTAGGGTTTTCTGCCGAAACATATCTTCCGTATTTTTAATATCCTTGCTTCAGCTGCTTTTGAGAGAAATCAGAAGACCATTCTGCTTAATGAGGAATCTACCCAAGGGCTGATGTTCCATTTTCTAATACTTCCTCTGCAGAGATATCTGCCAGATTATGTGCAATTTAAGGCAATTCAGCTGCTCTGGAGGATTTCCATGTAAATTATTTACTTGTAAAAAACATGATTTGAAATCACAAGCCGATCAGCAAAATACTTCCTGGTATTGTAAGAAACCCACAAGTTTGTTCCACCAAGACGTATAACAGTAACAGAGTTGGAAGGGACCTTGGAGATCATCTAGTCCAACCCCCTGCTCACACAGGAGACCTGTACTAGGGATTCGAACCGCCGAACTGCCAACCATTCTGATCGACAAACTCAGCGTCTTAGCCACTTAGTCACAGATTTATTTTTGGATTTTATGTTGTTATTCTGAAACTTCATGAGGCACAGGATAGTTTACCAACAACCCAGTGGTGTATTAATTCAGGATTTTAGCATCTCAATAATATAACATGCAAGATTCTTTCTAAATGCTAATTCACTCCATATGTTAGTATGCCATAGTTTTAAAATAGACTCAATTATGCTTTTGAGGGTTTTACCATTTAGCATTCGTATTTACATTCTGCTTTTGTTCATTGTATGTAGCTACGTCACTAGTTGAAAGCATTTCCTTTGGTTTTCATCTGAAACTCGTTGTTTCCCATGAAACTGAAACAAGATCTAATCTATTATCATAGCAAATGACAGTATCCAGGGTCTATTTGATGGAGTAGATTAACAAAGGTCAATTCTCAACCAAGTACTTTTGCATTCAGAATTACTAAATGCAAAAAACACAATTTGTGCTGCTTCTCTCTTGCAGGAAATCTGTCTCCCCAATCTATCACAATATAGATTATCCTCGATTTAACAATTATAATTGAGCTGGGAAATATAGTTTTAAATTGTGGCAGCCGTTAAGCGAGTCACCTTGCCTGATTTAACAACCATTTTTTCTAGCAGTTAAGTGAATGCCACGGTTGTTAAGCAAACTGATTGTCCACGATTGATGCAGTAGAAAAATTTGATTTTCTGGGAAAAAACTGACAGAAACCGTGGTCATGTGACACTGTAAATGGCCATAATTGTGGGCTGGTTGCTAAGCACCCAAAATGCAATCACTTGACTACAGGGGTGACCTTCGGCCGCAAAAGAACCAGTCGTAAATTGAGGACTCCCATATTTCCCCAAAAATAAGATTGGGTCTTATATTAATTTTTGACTCCAAAAAACGCTTTAGGGCTTATTTTCCAATTAGGTCTTATTTTCGGGGAAAGACAGTATTAAAATGCATCCGTCTGGCTGATTATATTGATTAACTGGCTGATTAACTGGGGCTTATTTTGGGGTAGAGCTTATATTATGAGTGTCCTAAAAAAATCATGCTAGGGCTCATTTTCCGCTTGGGTCTTATTTTTAGGAAAACACGATACCTATACTACTACTCTGCTTTCTCCAATTAAAGGCCTATATATCTAAAGCTGAAAGAACTTTTATTTTTCTCGCTGTCTTTTTTTTTAACCTCTTCTATGGATAGCTTTTAGATGTCCTATGGCATTACTGTCTGGTTTGGAAGCATTAGTGCTTCAGACAGGAAGGCGGTGCAGAGAGTGGTGAGGACAGCAGAAAAGATTACTGGCAGTTCCCTCCCTTCTATCCAGGACATGGCATATAAACGATACTTAAGTAGGGTCTGTAATATCAGGGATGCTACACATCCTCTCCATGACCTGGTGTCCTTGTTACCTCCTGGGAGGGGGCTTTGTGGTACCCGAAGCAGAACATCCAGATTCAGTCACAGTTTTGTTCCATATAGAATAGAGTACAGTAGAATAAAACAGGATAGAATTCTTTATTGGCCAAGTGTGATTGGACACACAAGGAATTTGTCTTGGGTGCATAAGGTCTCATTGTGTATAGTATCAACCTTGTAAACTCTGAAGTTTCTTCTTTCTGCTATGTATTCAGAATGGACTCTGGTGTGTGTGTGTGTGTGTGTCTGTCTGTCTCTCTCTCTCTCTCTCTCTCTCTCTCCCTCCCTCCCTCCCTCCCTCCCTCCATCCATCCATCCAGAGGTGGGATTCACTTACCTTTCCTACCGGTTCGCAAATATGAGCGTGCACACGCATGTGCACGACCTTCCGTGTGTGCTCTTTGCTTGTGCATTATGTCCTGGCGGGTGGGCGGAGCCTCTCACAGTAGCCACTACCGGTTCGCCCAAATCGGACAGAACTGGCTGAATCCCAGCTCTGTATGTATCCATGTATCTATGTATCTATCTCTATCTCTATCTCTATCTATCTCTTTCTCTCTATCTGGGTGTAAGGGGGTGTGTGTGTGTGTGTGTGTGTGTGTGTGTGTGTATACAGTATATATAGCATATGAATACGCATGCTATGTATTTGTATGGGTAGATATATAATTTCTTTGGAGAGCAGGCAACAGAATTTGATTTTTAATGTGTGCTCAAAGTTAAAAAAAAAACACCATGACAATAAAGGTTACTTTATCTTATCTCTTATGTACTTACCTGAAATTTTGCATGAATTGTGCGAAAACCTCTGTCCTTCCCGCTAGAGGAACTATGATATTGATCATTGACCGGGAGATGTCCACAGTCTCTGTCTTCACTTTCATGAGAGGACCAAACGGACGGAACAGCGAAACGTGTCTGTATTCCATTTCGTCTGCTTTCTTGTAGAACAATTCATACTGGGAGCCTTTGTCTCTCTCCGTGCGGTAATAACCTTGCGGAAAATTCAAAAGACAGAATCAATTGAGTCATAGATTTTACAGGCAGCAAGAAAAGGCTGGGAAACTCATCCTGGTGCATGGCCTAAGGAAATTTGTCTGTGACTCAATACTACATTTAATCCTCAATTTACAATCATTTATGGTGGCGCAGTGGTTAGAGTGCAGTACTGCAGGCTACTTCCACTGACTGCTGGTTGTCTGCAATTTGGCAGTTCAAATCTCACGAGGCCAGGGGTGAAATCCAACAGGTTCTGACAGGTTCTGGAGAACCAGTAGCGGAAATTTTGAGCAATATGGAGAACCAGTAGTGAAAATTTTGAGTAGTTCGAAGAACCAGCAAATACCACTGCACCAGGCTCAAGGTTGACTCAGTCTTCCAGCCTTCCGAGGTGGGTAAAATGAGGACCCAGATTGTTGGGGGAAATATGCTGACTCTGTAAATCACTTAGAGAGGGCTGTAAAGCACTGTAAAGTGGTATATAAGTCTAAGTGCTATTACTATTTGTTTAGTGACTGTTTGAGAGTTACAATGGCACTGAAAAAGTGAATTATGACCGTTTTTCACATTTATGACCATTGCAGCATCCCCATGGTCACATTTGTGCGCTTGACAACTGGCTCACATGTATGACGGTTGCAATGTACCCTATGTCACGTGATTTTCCCTTTTGCAACCTTCTGGCAAGCAAAGTCAGAGGGGAAGCCAGATTCACTTAGTAACCAGGTTACTAACTTCACAACCGCAACGATTCACTTAGCAACTGTGGCAAGGAAGGTTGTAAAATGGGGCAAAACTCACTTAACAACCGTCTTACTTGGCAATGGAAATGTTGGCCTCAATTGTCATTGTAAGTTGAGCACTCTCTATATGCGTGAACCTGCTCAACAAGTAGCCAACCAACCATGGTTTTAAACATTTGCAGCTTAGCGTGACCGATCATTCATACATTAAACTCAGAATTTATAAATAAATTCTTGGCTTAGAATCCAGCCAGGTCCATATTTTAAAAACTAGCTTAAAATATTAAACAAGAAATGAAAACGGAACCAAAAGAAATATGTCATTCATACATACAAGAGTTGTAACTGTTTCAAGGTCTTTACCCAACTGGGCCACATTTTTGGTCAAATCTTGCTTCCAGCCAAAGCCAGTTGAGATACGATCCTACAAAGCAGCTCATAAGACTCTTGCAACATCTGTATTAAGGGAAATGTTTGTTTTGTTTTGTTTTTTTCCTTTCCAGAAAACATGAGTCTCCCGCTGTAAATTCCGGTATGCAAAAGTACAGCCCAGGAAGGAAAGCTCAGAATGAGATCATCTGGCACATTTATTCATTAGGTAATTTATGGAACGATTTGGGTGATTTTTAAAGAAACGGGGATGACTTGAGTCAGCCTGTCTGAAGTTGCACATTCATTCTTTCACCGAAAGGAACATTTCTGCAAGCCAGTTTATAAAATTCTATGGCTACCACTGCATCATCTACCGTATTTTTCGGAGTATAAGACGCACCTTTTCCCCCCCCAAAAAAGAGGGTGAAAATCTGGGTGCGTCTTATACTCCGAATGTAGCCCCACCCAGCTTCTCAAACTGAGGTTTCAGAGGCTGAAAAAAGCATCAGAAAAGAAGCTTCAGAAAAGAAGCCCCCCCAAAAAGCTTCAGAGGCTTTTTTTCTGAAGCTCTGTTTCAGAGGCTTTCAGAGGCAGAAAAGGAAGTTTTTTCTGAAACAGAATTTCAGAAGTTTCAGAGGCAGGGAAAAAAGCAAAAAAAAAAACAAGGCACAGAGATCATAACCAAGGAACCTGTTGCTAAAATTCACCTCTGGGAACAGCTGATTGGGGGTATTCCAGGAGGCCAATCCACCTGCCAATCAGCTTTTTTCTTATTTTCCTCCCCAAAAACTAAGGTGCATCTTATACTCTGAAAAATACGGTATATTAACAAACATTTTTTTAAAAAAAGGAGGAGGAGGAGGAGGAAGAGAAGGAGAAGGAGAAGGAGAAGGAGAAGGAGAAGGAGAAGGAGAAGGAGAAGGAGGAGAAGGAGAAGGAGAAGGAGAAGGAGAAGGAGAAGGAGAAGCTAGCAAGTCACATATGATTTAGCTCAGAGTTAAGCCCAATACTTCTGGGTTGGCAGCCCAGAGTAGGGGAAGGGGACAAAAGGGGGATGATTTGGTGGGAGGGGCAAGCAATGAAGCTCGCAACAACACTCGCGTGAGTGGGGCTGTGTGGGCGCGCATCGGCTGGCCCCCCAACGTGGCCCAGTGGTGATTAGCCCGCGGCCCAGTAGGTTGGGGACCCCTGATTTAGCTGGAAGGTTGGTCTCCAGTACCGGTTTGAAAAAGATGCAATTGCCATCATTTAACTTAAATGTATTTCAAACTTGGCAGCTTTAAGATGTGTGAACTTCAACTCCCAGAGATCCCCATGGACAAAACTTCAATTCCCAGAGTTCCCCATGGGCAAAATCTTAGATATTCTATTAAGTGCAAGAAAGTACTACATAGATTTTAGATCCATGGGCTGCAGGATAGTTACTAAAAATCTATGTTAGATGTTGGGTTGGGGGAGGGCATGGAGCTTAAAACAAACTATGCTGAATTATATGTTTAGAAGTATTTAGAATAACAGAGTTGGAAGGGACCTTGGAGGTCTTCTAGTCCAACCCCCTGCCTAGGCATGAAACCCTACACTACTTCAGACAAATGGTTATCCAACATCTTCTTAAAAACTTCCAGTGTTGGAACATTCACAACTTCTGGAGGCAAGTTGTTCCGCTGGTTAATTGTTCTAACTGTCAGGAAATGTCTCCTAAGTTGCTTCTCTCCTTGATTAGTTTCCACCCATTGCTTCTTGTCCTGCCCTCAGGTGCTTTGGAGAATAGCTTGACTCCCTCTTGTTTGTGGCAACCCCTGAGATATTGGAACACTGCTATCATGTCTCCCCTAGTCCTTCTTTTCATTAAACTAGACATACCCAGTATATATAACAGGAATACCCATTACTCATGCACACTGTGGAGGGTTTATCCTAAGTAAATACAGTGTGGAGATCAAATTTAACCTCCAGCCTAGACAAGGAATGCAATGCATTCTGTGCGGTTTTTAAAAGATGTAGTTTATGATGTAGTTTCTGAACAACAGGGAAAATGAGTAACATGAAACAATGGACAATTGGAGCCAGAATGAATTTAAGACTGGCAATGAACTTCAATTGGCTTTCAGATAAGCTGAAGTTTTTTTTGTTTTTGTTTTTTCCCCCCAGGTTCAAGAATTTAAATTTAATCGCCATCACAAAGGCGGCATAGAATTCCACAGTAAAAGAATCGTATCCAGTTTGAGGGCAAAAGTTTCAAGGAAGAATTTTATGAAAGGTTCTTTCACATGCCAATATCAATTACTATTGAAAACGATGGATGAAATTCAAATAATTAAAGCAATACTCAAGACATGAGAAGATGGGATACCTAACTTCAACGCACAAAGGGAAGCAAAAGTTAAGGTTTCTTTTTTAAAAATTCCGTTAGCTTCATTACAACAACAGACTTGTGGGTATTTCTGCTGATTTTGTTCCAGATGTTTTTTTGTTTAATAAGAGGAACACACCAGTGGTGAAATTCATTTTTTTTACTACCGGTTCTGTGGGCATGGCTTGGTGGGCGTGGTGTGGCTTGATGGGCGTGGCAGGGGAAAGATACTGCAAAATCTCCATTCCCTCCCCTCTTGGGGGAAAGATATTGCAACGTCTCCATTCGCACCCCACTCTGGGGCCAGTCAGAGGTGGTATTTGCCAGTTCCCCGAACTACTCAAAATTTCTGCTACCGGTTCTCCAGAACCTGTTAGAACCTGCTGAATTTCACCCCCGGAACACACACACACACAAACAAACAGAGACACAGAGAGCCAAGTGTCTGCATAATTCCCAATGCAGGGTGTATCTGATTTTAATCCTGGCATATAAAACTTCCTGTCAACTGGGCACCCTGAATCAGAATTATGAAATTTGTTATCAATTCTGGCTACAGTACTGAGACATGTCATGTCCTTCCACTGCTTATCAAATTCTTCTTCTGTTCCTTCTTTGTAACCTTCAGGTTTTAACAAACATTTTTTTCCCCTTTTGTGTTACTTTGTTCAGTAAGCCCTCAAAAGCATTAGTTAGGATACAGGATAAAACAGCAGGGGTGTGTGGGTGTGTTTTTAAAAAAACCAACCAAATTTAAGAAGAGAATCAGTCTTTCTCCAAAGGGTTATAATTTTCTGACCTTTGGGGACATGGCCAAGTTCACCAGAGCCCTAATATCATTTAATTTCTGAAGAGGAATGAGCCCTTCGAATGTCTTTAGTGCTTTGGCAAATCTAGTACGTTTTCCAAATTATCCCCCCCCCCCTCCACTACCACTACCAAGCACCTATTTATGAACTGCTGAGTATTTGGGATGAGGGTTGGGTGAGTGGAGGATCCATATTGATTTTGTTTCTTATTGACAGAGAGAGAGAGAGAGAGAAAGAGAGAGAGGGATAAAGGAAGCAAGGAAGGGAGGGAGAGAAGGTGAGAGGGAGAAAGGAAGCAAAGGAGGGAGGGAGGGAGGGAGGAAGGGAGGGAGGAAGGGAGGGAGGAAGGAAGGAAGGAAGGAAAGAAAGAAGGACAGACCAGTAGCTTACTTTAGTGGTTAAAGCACCAGGCTAGAAACCAGGAGACTGTGAGTTCTAGTCCTGCCTTAGCCATGAAAGCTAGCTAGGTGACTTTGGTCCAGTTCCTCTCTCTCTCAGCCCAAACCACTTCACAGGGTTGTTGTGGGGAAAAAATACGAGGAGGAAGGTGTGTTGGATACATTGGCTGCCTTGAGTTACTTGTAAAAATAATAAAGGTGGGATACAAATAAATAAAAAAAATGGAATCCTACTCCATTAAGACCAAACTTTCCCCAGTCTTGAATCTTGCTATATTCTTCTTTTTTTTTACATGTTTCTCCACTCTTTGGAAGAGCTTTATAGCTCCCGCTGCCTTAAGAAAGTTCAAAACATTCTTAAAGATCCATCTCATCCTGGGCACCTTTTTTTTTTGAACTGTTACCATCTGGCAGATGGTACAGGATAATAAAAACAAGGACAAATATAGGCTATCCCAGGGCAGTAACCATATTGAATTCTACTCTGTATAGTGCAATATTAATGCAATATCAGTTTTCAATTCAACTGTATAGAATGCAAAGGATGTGTGCTTGTGTTTTATTTTTACAGTTATAATGTACACTGAGGATGGCATTTAATTTCGTTGTACAAGGTGCAATGACAATAAAGTAAACTAAACTAAAATGTTATGGTAAAGCTTCAGAACATCATTTAAGCAATGATTTCAAAGCAACTCAAATCTTTGGAAGGGTTGAAAATCTGAAGCCAACCTTTGCTTGGGGTTATTGGATTATTATTTTTAGCTGTTCCTAAGGGTTGCAGTGGCTCAGTGGCTAAGACTCTGAGCTTGTCGATCGAAAGGTCGGCAGCTCAGCAGTTTGAATCCCTAGTGCCATGAGCTGGGGTGAGCTCTTGTTACTTGTCCCAGCTTCTGCCAACCTAGCAGTTCGAAAGCACGTAAAAAAATGCAAGTAGAAAAATAGGGACCACCTTTGGTGGGAAGGTATCAGTGTTCCATGCGCCTTTGGCGTTGAGTCATGCCGGCCACATGACCACAGAGACATCTTCGGACAGCCCTGGCTCTTCGGCTTTGAAACGGAGATGAGCATTGCCCCCTAGAGTCGGGAATGACTAGCACATATGTGCCAGGGGAACCTTTACACTGTTCCTAAAGTTTACATTGTTGGAATTCGCATTAAAATACACAACAGATTGGTCAAAAATAGTTACTTTGTGGGGAGCACCTAACCTAGTAGCTAACTGTAAGCAGGAAGGGGGAATTTCCCATTTCCCTGAAACAAGTGTAGTGGTGCTTCAACTAAATTACAAAATGCCAAACATCTCATGCTGTTGAAATCTAAAAAAGGAGAAGACACAAGTCCCAGTTAACCCACAAACGATCTCAAACAAGCTGACCAAAATGGTTTTAAACGGTGCCCGTTTTTTCTTCACTGAACTAAAAAAACTGACAAAGTAAGGAAGCTTTGGAGTTTGCAAAAGGAAGTGGTAAAGCTCTAAAAATTTACTGCCTGAACTGTTTCTCTCCCCCCACCCCCCTAAGGATTGCAGAATGATCCAACAATACCTGTAACTCCAGAGTCTGAAAACATCTGGCTTGTTTTTAATCTAGTTTTCAGTTTAAGGCTTTTTGCCATAGGAAATTACACTAGGAAGCCAAACTCAGAATCCAAAAGACATGTATGTCATGGATATTCAAGAGTGCAACTCATGCATGAAAATGTTGTAATTCAGAGGGGAGGTATTCAGAGAGAAGTGGGATCTCAACCAGCATTTTAAATAACTGCAGGTATTTATTACTTATGGAGATACAAAGGAACTGATCTCACATCTTGGAAATGTCCCAGCGCAATTTCCACCATAAACATTTTGAGCGAGCCAATAAAAATCATGTTTTATGATTGTGCTTTGGAACCCAAGTGGGACCCAGAAGAGAATTTCTCGGTTCTGTTGTCTGAAGATCTAGTGATCAAGTGTAGCTCTCACTAAGAGGTCTATGGAGATTCTCAATCATCCATGGTCATGGTTGTCCCAAAGGTGATTTTTTTCCAAAAGGCAGCTGGACTTTCTTGGGGGCATTTTTTATCTTTGAAAATGATTCACCTCCCATCCGAGAAGCTTCTTCAGTTCATGGGGTGGGGGGAGACTTTGGAAAAAGTGCAAAGAAGAGCAAGTAAGATGATTAAAGCCCTGGAGACTAAAACATATGAACGGTTGCAAGATTTGGCTTTGGCTAGTCTAGAGAAAAGAAGGACTGGTGGGAAGGACATGATAGTAGCCTTGCAATATTTGAGGGGCTGCCACAAAGAGGAGGGGGTCAAATTATTCTCCAAAGCACCTACAGCCAGGACAAGAAGCAATGGATGGAAAATAATCAAGGAGAGAAGCAACCTAGAACTAACAGAGAAACTTCCTAACAGTGAGACAATTAACCAATGGAACAGTTTGCCACCAGAAGTTATGGGTGCTCCATCATTGGAGGCTTTTAAGAAGAGACTGGACAGCCACTTGTCTGAAATGGTATAGGAACTCCTGCTTGAGCAGGGGGCTGGGCTAGAAGACCTCCAAGGTCCCTTCCAGCTCTATTCTGATACTGATTTGTCTTTTGGGGGGAAAAAAATCACCTTTGGGATTACCGCTATAAGCTTCTTAGAAACCAGAGAAACCAACTGGTTAGGCTGTTTCACATCTCTCTTATGTATTGATGTTGAATACTTGCCTTCTCTTTCAAGGCATATTCTATCTTAGCTTCAAAACGCCAGAGCAAGCGAAGAAAATCCCATTTATTCATGGGTCTCAGGCAACTTAAAAACATGAAAAGCATTAGAATTCACTGACTATTAACACGAATCACTGTCTGGGACCCAGCTAATGAACTGGAGGAAGAGAAGCAGCAGATTTGAGAATGAAGACTGGTGTGTTTGCCAAAGCTAACTGTGTGGATCATTAGGTAGACTCAGTAAGAAATATTTAAGACCTGAAGCTCAAAGTACACCTCGCTTAAAATTCCCAGAATAGATAGCAAACATTGAGCAAGATTTGCCATTCAATAATAGATAGTTAATGGACCTGCTGGCAGAAACTATAAAGCATAACCTATGAGCCACATATTGTGACTACTACTAAATACTGAGCTACTCAATATTTGATAGTTCATTTGGCATTCAAATCTAAGATAGAGTTATGGCGGACAATCATGCATGGCAGGTAAGTCACGAACTGTGAAAGTGTAGATTTCTAGTTTAGAAAAAAATTAGATGGCTATTAAGGAATTCGCAGAGTAACCCTTGAATAGCAAGGATGTGCACATGAAAGCAATTGAGAGTAGATACGAATAAACACAGTCAACACACAGATACACTGAGTTGTGTTTACTTTCAGGAAATAGTAAGGCACAGTCCAATAAACAGTCTAGGTCAAAATTACAGTCCAGGGATAATCCAATAACAAAGTCTTCTTACCAGTCGTCGTAGTCATTCACAATAAACAGTTATTTGCTGTTCTTGCTCTCTGATATCTTTGTGTGCTACTATTTGCAAATCCAGAAGAACTGTTTATTGTGAATGACTACGACAACTGGTAAGAAGACTTTGTTATTGGATTATCCCTGGACTGTAATTTTGCTATCTCCTGCTTTATATGTATATGACCTGGACTGTTTATTGGACTGTGCCTTACTATTTCCTGTAAGTAAACACAATTCAGTGTATCTGTGTGTTGACTGTGTTTATTCGTATCTACTCTCAATTGCTTTCATGTACACACCCTTGCTATTCAAGGGTTACTCTGCGAATGCCTTAACAATGGCCAACAACAACAAGAACAACAAGATGGAAAAGAATCTTTGTAGCTCGGGGTTGAAATGTGGAGTCCTCAGTGCTCTCTGAGCTTGGTTGGTTTCTTGCAGACGTTTCATTACCAAACTAGGTAACATCATCAGGCCCTTGGTGCTCTCTGAGCTTGGTTGGTTTCTTGCAGACTTTTCATTACCAAACTAGGTCACATCATCAGTGCTTTGCCCGATGATGAACATCATGATGAATCAAGCTCAGAGATTTCCAGCCCCCCCCCCCAGAAGAAGTATGAAACAGGAGTATTGTTACTTTTTTCAGGTAGCCCTCAATGTCCTATGGCCCTGATGGTTAACCTTGTTGGTGCCAAGTGCCCAAAGCACACGTGCGTGCATGTGAATGCATGCACACATGCCTGAACCCTCAAAATGCAATGCCAGCACCCCCACACACACACATGTGCTTTGTCCCGTGCATGCACCCCGCCCCCCCCATACACGCGCCCCTTTGCACCCCGTTTTGGCTTCCAGGTTGGTGCAGGAGGCAATAGATAGATAGATAGATAGATAGATAGATAGATAGATAGATAGATTTTTAAAAAACTTTAAAAAACATTGCTACCCAATCTCATATTTTGGGGGAGTTGGTTATGTATAATTCCCAATAACTCCTTCAACTCTCTGAGATGGAGGAAAGATTATAAGTGATGACTTGAATTATTAGGAAGGAAAGCCCTAAAAATAACTATATCTGAAGCTGGCTTAGACTTTAAGAGAGCCTGAGATTTTGAGGATTAAGGATGGGCTGAAAACAGTATCCATCATCAAGCTGTCGTTAATTCTGCCAATATCACATATGTTAGAAGCTGGACACACTAAAGCTGAACACACACTTTAATATGCCAATTCTCAACGCAAAACTTATGAACACACCTGCTACATTACCTCATTTCTTAGGGTGACCCCAACACACGTTTAAACATTTTTTAGCATTTGATCATAATGAAACGATTTGTAAGCAAGTAAACAGCTTCGTCTTTTGTTTTATAATCTGTCATACAGGCAGTCCTTGACTTATGACCATTCATTTAGCGACCGTTCAAAGTTACAACGGCACTGAAAAAAGTGACGACTGTTTTTCACACTTAACAACCGTTACAACATCCCTGTGGTCATGTGATCAAAATCTGGCTGCTTGGCAACTCTCATATTTATAACAGACACAGTGTCCCGGGGATGGGGGTGGGGTGTCACGTTGATTGAGGGCTGAAATCCAACAGGTTCCGACAGGTTCTGGAGAACCGGCAAATACCACCTCTGGCTGGCCCCAGAGTGGGGAGGGAATGGAGATTTTGCAGTATCCTTCCCCTGGAGTGGGGTGGGAATGGAGATTTTGCAGTATCCTTCCCCTGCCATGCCCACCAAGCCACGCCCACCAAGCCATGCCCACAGAATCGATAGTAAAACAATTTGGATTTCACCACTGTGTTGATTTCCTTTGGCGACCTTCTGATAAACGAAGTCAACGGGAAAGCCAGATTCACTTAACAACTTCCATGAGTCACTTAAAAATGGTGACAAGAAAGGTCGTAACATGGGGAAGAAAACTCACTTAACCACCGTCTCACTTAGCAATGGAAATTTGGGGCCCGATTGTGGTCGTAAGTCAAAGACTACCTGTACATGATCAGTGCAGAATGCCTTCCTGCAAACTCTGATTTCCAAGGGTAGTGTTGTGGCCTGTCGGCCGCTGGCCCCTCCAGCAACCGAATCAGATGAGGAGGAGGCATGGGAGTCAGGGTCAGCATCAAGGCAACCTGAGAGCTCCGAAGGGGAACAGGGAATGGAGCTGTCAGAGATAGAGACAGAGGCGGAGCCTGGGCTATCCGTCAGCCCTCAGATGGAGAGTCAACAGCCCTCAGGTCTGGAGGTGGCTGATGAGGAACAGCTGGGTCCAGTGCCTGATGCACGGATATGCAGAAGGCAGAGGAGAGGAGAGCAGTGGAAATCTATGGGCCGATCCTTGGGATGGAAGAGCCACTGCTGCTAGCGAAGCCCCATCCTAGCTCTGGGGATAAAAGGCAGGGGGCGGAGAGGAATAGATGTGGCTGACAACTATTCATCTCCCTGCCAGACAGACTTGTTAGCCTGCTGTAAGAGAGAGACTTTTTGCCGGGGCTGCTGGGGCTCCTACTAAAGGAATCATTGCTTCAACTACAGAGGGTTTGTCATGTTAGGGAAGCTGGGTCAAAACAGCTAGGTGGAAACATACCTTCTACAAAATCACTTTCGGTGTAAAGCTGCCGCTCCCCGATTCCATCTTCTTCCTCTTGACCTTCTTCGTCGGGATTATTGATCACCTCTAGGCCAGCCTCAATCACTTCCACCAACTCATCCCGCTTATCTTTTCGGACGGGCTTCTCCTCTGGGTGACGGGTGAGTCCCATCTCCAACTGGTACACCTTCATGGGAGTAAAGCTCTCAAAAGGGATCACAGCATATTCGCTGGGTAGCTTGGCGCCGATGCTCACTTCGGCTTTGTCTATTTGAGAATGCAGGTATTCTAAGAGGTCATTGGAGGTTTGTTCCTTGATGCCTGGAGAGCCCATGCTTTGGACTTTGGGGTTTTTCTTATCCTGCAACAGCTTCAATTTCTCGCTCATCTCTTGAAGTTCCAGCTTCAGCTGGGCGATCTGACGCTTCAGGCTGGCGGCCCTGTTTTGGTAGTGTTCTTCCTGCTCTTGAAGAAGGGCTTGGTAATGCTCCTTACCGAAATGATCCCCTCCGAGGCCAGGAAGTGATCGGTTGCTTTCGGTTGGCGGGGCACACTCCAGGAGATACATGATCAGTAACAGACTCAACAGCAAAGCCAGCCCGACAAAAAGCCATCGCGTTCTGGCTTGAAATATTAATCCTCTCCTGGGCATCCTTAGAACACTGTGGTCCTATTCTGAATCACAAAGCTGATCTTTGCAGGTCATTCCTTGCCACCTGAAAGGAGCCATCGTTTTGGAGGCAAATCCAGAGGACTCTCGACTGTTACAGCCACTTGTGAAAGGAGAACATTTCAACAGTCCTCTTGTTCATCTCCAAGTTGAGCTTAAATCCCCGAATGAGGCTGCCTTCCATTCCTGCCAGCAGCTGCCATCCAATTGGCTGATGCACCTCTCGTTAAATAAGCGTTGTTTGCACCAATAGGGAAAGCTTGTTGTTACAAGAAAGTCACCTGCTTTTCGTTCTCCGCCGTGATACCCTTAAGTTTATCAATCAACTTGTATGAAAAAATAAAGGAGAAACCCTCTGGAAATACCGACGTTCTTACTAGCCCTGAAGTAGATTTAAGCTCCTCCATGGAGGACGCACTGCTGAAAAACAGAAGTTAGTATTTCAGCAATACCAGAGAGTCAGCATGGTATTTTCATCCAACATTTGTCCTTCTCCTTTCTTCTTCTTGGAAACCCAGAATCTGAGTCAGCAAAATACAGGAAAAGCCTAATATTAAATTGGGAGGAAGGAAAAAAATACTTGGTTAGAACTACAAAGCAACCAGACAGATGGAAAGCACATAAAAGCAATGCCTAATATCCTAAAAATCTAAATGTAATGAATTGCATATAAATTTATGGCTAGGCTAGAATAGGGAAAAATGGCAACGCTGACATATTTTCTACTTTACTCATCTACAAACTTCTTCTTAGGAAACAGATTTTTTTTAAAAAAACTATAACTGGTCTGTCAAAACTCATTCCATTTTGACTTTTCCCAGAAGCATTTTTTTAATTTGCTAAAAAAAAAAAATCTGGAAAGAAAAAAAAAGGTCAGCAAATTCATTATTATCAATTCAAAAGAACTTTTAAATGCAAGAATTTTAGAATATCGAAAAGTTTCATTAGGGTAACTTCTACAGCTGCCCCCTCTCCCCAATATAAAAAAAAGATGCTACAGAAATATCAACTGCGGTATTTTGGCTTTCAGATTTTGATTATTTCAAGGATAGTTGGGGAAAGCGCCACAGTTGCTTTAGGAACTAATAAAGTATGTTTCAGAACACGGAATAACGAGGAGTTGTAAGGGATTTGGAGGTCTTCTAGTCCAAATCCCCTGCTCAAACAGGAGGCCATGTCATTCTGGGCAAACGATTGTCCAGTCTTTTCTTGATAACCTCCACTGATAAACTGTTCCACTGATTGTTTTCAGAGCTAGAAAATTTCTCCTTATGTCTAGGTTGGATCTCTCTTTATTAAGCTCCCACTCTTGTCCTGTCTTAGGTGCTTTGGAGAATAGATCAATCCCCTCTTTTCTGTAACAGCCCCTCTGTGACTACTATCATGTCACCTCTAATTATTCCCTTCATTAGATTAGACATACCTAGTTCCCACAACTATTCATCATACCTTTTAGCCTCCAGGCCACTAATCATCATTGTTGCTTTTCTCTGCACTCTTTATAGAGTCTCAACATGTTACAGTTCTACAGAGGAATTATTGAGTCTGTCATCTGCACCTCTATAACTGTCTGGTTTAGTGCTGCAACCCAACAAGACAGACACAGACTTCAGAGGATAATTAGAACTGCAGAAAAAACAATTGCTACCAACCTGCCTTCCGTTGAGGACCTGTATACCGCACAAGTCAAAAAGAGGGCTGTGTTCTGTCCCAGCTACGGACCCCAAAGAACGCAGCACACACAAAGTCCATTCAAACCTTAGTTTACTAAATAAACCAGTTTTTTACAACAACGGCTGTTAATTAACTGCATTAACAGCCACCAAGAATTCAAAGAATAATATTGAAAGCTTACTGTGATTGGTAAAATGCCCAGAAGCAATTTGCAGAAAGCTGATAAGATAAGCAAAACAAGACATGAAGGTATGTGAACGAAGTTGTTCTCTGTAAATTGCTTCAGTCGGCGTTCCTCCTTAAATAGGCTAAGGGAGTGGCCAATTAGCGCCAAGCTTTACTCTCAAGGACACTTCCTGCTGAGGAGCCACTCCTGCCTTTTGGCAGCTCTGTGCACCCGTGCATCAAGAAGAGGCTCCTTCTCTTCATCCTCTTCACTTAAGGGAGCTTCTGGAGGTTCTGAAGGCCCTGGCTGAATCCCCGCCTCTGCACCACATCTTCTCCAGCCTCCTCATTAACTGACTTGAATGCCAGCTGCACAGGCTGCTGGTGCAGCACCACACCAGCCTCCTCGCTGTCAGAATCAGCTACTAGCTGCATAGGCCACTGACAGGCCACAACAGGCTGGGAAACAATCTACAGACCCCCTCACACCCTGGACGTAAATGGCTTCAACTTCTACCCTCAAAACAACGCTATAGAGCACTGCACACCAGAACAACTAGACACAAGAAAGAGCCATCACTCTGTTAAACAAATAATTCCCTCAACACTATCAAATTAACTACTAAATCTGCATTACTACTACTATTGATCTTCTCATCATTCCTGTCACCCATCTCCTCCCACTTATGACTGTAACTTGTTGCTGTATCCTTACGATTTATATTTATTGTTTCCTAGTATGATTTGATTGCTTATTTGTACCCTATGACTATCATTAAGTGTTGTACCTTATGTTGCTTGACAAATGTAACTTGTCTTTTTATGTACACTGAGAGCATATGCACCAAAGACAAATTCCCTGTGTGTCCAATAACACTTGGCCAATAAAGAATTCATTCTATCTATCCATCTATCCATCCATCCATCCATCCATCCATCCATCCATCCATCCATCTATCTATCTATCTATCTATCTATCTATCTATCTATCTATCTATCT
>WNWU01021065.1:0-43165 GCA_012654045.1 Ptyas mucosa | reverse complement strand
TAGAATAGAATAGAATAGAATAGAATAGAATAGAATAGAATAGAATAAACAGAGTTGGAAGGGACCTTTGAGGTCTTCTAGTCCAATCCCCTACTCAAGGGTTCTTTTGTGATTTTTTGGGGGGGTGGGTGGGTGGGTGGACAGACCTCCTCAGATTGTTATTGTTCATTCAGAGCTTTAAAATCCCAAAATGTTCAGTTACACTACATGCGATCTTGCTGGAAACAAGCAAACTTACCTAAATATTGTTTCTCCTCTTCCACGAAATGTTCTAAGTGCTCACAATAGAGATATCAGCTCTGGGTTGCAAAACTGTAGATCAAGTGTGTCAAACTCAATTTCATTGAGGGCCGCATCAGGGTTGTGTTTGATACTTGGCGGGGGGGGGGGCAGAGTGGGCATGGCCAGGGTGGCTGTGGCCAGCTTGACATCACTCCAGAGGTGGTATTCAGCAGGTTCAGACTAGTTCTGGAGAACCGGTAGCGGAAATTTTGAGTAGTTCAGAGAACCGGCAAATACCACCTTGACTGGCTCCGCCCCCATCTATTCTCTGCCTCCCAAGTCCCAGCTGATCAGGAGGAAATCGGGATTTTGCAGTAACCTTACCCTGGAGCGGGGAGGGAATGGAAATTTTACAGTATCCTTCCCCTGCCACACCCACCAAACCATGCCCACCAAGCCATGGCCACAGAACCAGTAGTAATTTTAATCCCACTACTGCATCACTCGTGTCAGGGGCGCCTGTGGTGGCCCAAGCACTCAGCGATAAGGGGCTCCTGATCTCCGTTTTCAGCTGTGACAGCCTTCTGCAACCCACTGCCAGTGAAAAGCCCACAGCCCTCCTAAACTCAGTTTTCTTTCTTTTTTTATTTAAAATTTATAATTTTATTAAAACACATATTTGACATTTACACAACATACAAAATATAAATATCTTCCATTTGTTATTTTATTCTTCTTCCCCTATATCTTAGTCTAAAACTCCTTCTTCTTCCCCTCGTTTTCCTTTTTTTCCCCTTCCCTTCCCCCTATGGAGATCTATATATTTTCATTACATCTTTAATATTATACATTTCTACATTCCTGTTATATACATTTTTATTCCTCTCCATACATTTGTTTTATATATATATATTGTACTTCTAATCTTCTCTCATCATTATTGTTTTTTATTTCTAGTCTCGAGCCATTTATACCCTTTATTCCATATTCTATAATAATCTGTCTCTTCTTTTTCCTTAATTCCTTTTGTTAATCTGTCCATCTCTGCGCATTATAAAATCTTATCTATCAGTTCTTCCTCCGTTGGGATTCTTTCCTGTTTCCAATTTTTTGCATATGTTATTCGTGCTGCTGTCAAGATGTGTAGCATCAAATATTTTATTTCTTTAGAATATGGTTTTGTAAAAATTCCTAACAAGAATGTTTCTTGCTTCTTTTCTATTTGCTGTTTTGTTATTTGTCCTATCCTGAGCTTCCTTTTCACTGGCAGAGGCACCATGGGTGGGTCCTTTGCTGTTTTCAGGGTGGCACCACGGGCCAAATCTAAGCACCCTGTGGGCCGGATCCGGCCCCCAGGCTGCGAGTTTGACACCCGTGCTCTTGATGGCCACTAGATGGAAACAAAGAGAGACAGAGAACTGTCATGTTTTATTACCATTTTACAGGTCTAATTTTTGCAGCCAGACGCTTTCATTCATAAGGCCTGTATCAGCGTTCTAAATCATTCTTGCTCCATCGCTGACATGAAAAGAGAAAAAAGTTTAGAAGTAGCAGTTTGAAATTTTAGCAGCTTGGCTTTTCACACAGTTTCTTCTCCACTCGGCAGATACGACACCTAGGTGATGGAGGGAGGGGGGAAATTCCTGTGATTTGAAGCAAGCCGGGATGGAAGACTGATTTGGAAGATGGCCAATGAGACACTGGGGTTTGAGGAATGGAAAGGGAGGGGTTTGGGATCAAAGAGTCAGTTTCAGCTGCAAATGAGTTCAGGACAGATCGTTATTTTTCAATAAATGAAAGATTTCATTAAAGACTGTGTGTTTGAGAATGAAATTTATTTGAGATAACATCGGAACCTGACAGCCTGTGCATTTACATTGCTTACAGTTCTTTGGATTGGACAGGACTTTTTAAAAGCAGCTGCATCTTTCCCTAAGATTCTCTGAATCCAGCTGATCCCAGAAAGATACTTTTGGTTTATGGAGTTGTCAAGAGAAGTTATGTGCACATACTTTAAAATGCTCCCCCCCGCCCCCCGAATCCAAAGTACAATATATCTACATCAGGGGTGGGTTCTACTTTACCTTACCTTTACTACTGGTTTGCAATGGGAGCTCGCACATGCGCAGATCATCCATTATGACATCCGGGCGGATGGGCAGAGCCTCCTGCCACATTTACTACCGGTTTGCAAGAACCGGACAGAACCAGGAGCAACCCACCACTGATCTACATGCACAACATACTGGGCCTGTCATAAATTCATGCTTCTTGATTTTAAAAGACCTCCATTTTTTAAAAAGAGTCTTCTTCGGATTCTTCTTTCTTCAAAAGACGCCACCAGTGCAAACCAAGTGGACAAGAGGCCGACGTTGGAAATGGGTTTGTGAAAGGGAGGGCAGGATTCATTTGCTTATTGCAACACCGGGCAGATATAGCCTCATTAAACAAGATTTTTAAAAAAAGATTTCTGGAAAAGCCTTGTTTCATCTCTCTCTAGTTTCTCTTTGAATCAAGATCACGTGAAATATTAGTGCTGGGTTTTATAACCCTAGGAAGTACTCCACACCTGGAATACTGCAACTGATTTTAGTCACCATGCTATAAAAAAGATGTTGAGACTTTGGAAAAAGTGCAGAGAAGAGCAAATAAGTTGATCAAAGGCCTGGAGACTAAAACGTATGAAGAACAGCTGCAGAATTTGGGTCTGGCTAGTCTAAAGAAAAGAAGAATTGGGGTGACATGATAGCAGCATTCCAGTATTTGAGGGGCTGCCACAGAGAAGAGGGGGTCAAATTATTTTCCCAAGCACCAGCGGACAGGACAAGAAACAATGGTTGGAAACTAATCAGAGAGAAGCAACCTGGAATTAAGGAGAAACTTCCTAATAGTGCGGACAATTAACCAGTGGAATGACTTGCCACTAGAAGATGTGGGTGCTCCCTAACTAGAAGTTTTTAAGAAAAGACTGAACAGCCATCTGTCTGAATGGTATAGGTTCTTCTGCTTGAGCAGGGGGCTGTAGTTGAAGACTTCCAAGGTCCTTTCAGCTTCTATTCTGTTCTGTTCTGTTCTTGTTCTGTTCTGTTCTGTTCTATTCCTTTCTGTTCCCTTCCCTTCCCTTCCCTTCCCTTCCCTTCCCTTCCTATTCTTACACTATCAAAATACTTTACCTTGCACACCAGTTTTCAACTCGTGATGTTATCCTTTCAGTCCTGTCCAACTCTTGACGAATCTATGGGCCAGTTCTCTCCACATCTTCCAGTCTTGCACTAATCCTTTGAGGTTGTTCTATCCTTCAGTGGTGCAGGTTGCCCTTGACTTACAACAATTCATTTAGTGACCGTCTGAAATCACAACAGCACTGAAAAAAACAGACTTTTGACAGTTTTTCACACTGACCACCATTGTGGCATCCCCGTGGACATGTGATCCAAATTTCAGATGTATTTGGCAACTAATTCGTATTTATGACCATCGCAATGTCCCTGGGGGTCATATGATCCCCTTTTGCAAACTTCTGACCCGCAAAATCAATGGGGGAAGCCGGATTCACTGAACAACCGTGTTCCTAACTTCTCAACGGCAGGGATTTGCTGAACAAGGGTGGCAAGTAAGATTGTACAACGGGGAAAAGTTCACGTAATAACTGTCTTGCTTAGCGAGGCAGATTTTGGCTCCATTGTGATCTGGAGTATCTTGGCTACCGCATATCCAACACTGGGGTAGTCGTCCTCTCGGTGACTATTATATTGTGGCATTTGCAACAAGGCATCCGCCACGGAATTCTTACCTGCTGGGATGTACTTCAGTTGAAAACAGAACTGTTGGAAATGTGCCTACCGGACCTGTTTTGAGGATAACCCCTCATGGCGTCTGGAGTGCCCCAAGGTTTCATGGTCGGTCCAGACTTTGAATGGAATCCTGGCCCCCTCCAAAAGATGCCACCACATCATCAACACCCAGCGCACAGCAAAGGCCTCCTTCTCCCAAATAGCCCAGCCCCGCTCCATCTGTGTGAGCTTTTGTGACATATATGTGCACGGCAAGTCGAGAACTACCTCTATTCTAATGACATGCTATTTTCTGTGGCAGAAGAGAAACTCTCCCTTCATGTACCTTTGGTTTCGTTCTCTCAATAACCCCAAAGGGAAAAGGCTTCTCTTTACTGTGTGTTGTGGCCTGCCAGCGGACAGCGGAGCTGGCGGCAGACTCGGACAGTGATGAGGAGGTTGAGGAGGAACATGGGCCAGTCCTGGAGTCTGATGAGTGCTCTGTGTCAGAGGCAGAGATGGGGCCAGGGCCATCTGACAGTTGACAGCTGCCTTCAGAGTTGGACATCAATGGGGCAGAAGAACAGCTGGAGCCTGTTCCCAGTGTGCGCATGTGCAGAGCTGCCAGGAGAAGGGAACAATTAAGGAACAATGGTAGACTCAGGAATAAAGCCACAGGTGGACTGTGAATGCCCCCTCCCGTAGGGAATAAAGAGGAGCGAAAGGGAGTGGAGTTTGTAGAAGACAATTAGTTCATTTCATTAGTGTGAAGACCTGTTCGTGACTCTCAGAGACTCCTTGCCAAGTATTTTCTTGTACAGCGTTGCGTTTGGAAGCTATCGGCCTGGAATCTTTCCAAGCCTGATAAGGTCTGTGGTTGTAAATTCACCCTGGAAAGACTGTTTGCTGGGACTTTGCTGGATATGAATGAGATGAATTCACATTAGCTTAATAAAAAGGGGTTTTGTCGGGACAAGGAGTCTACTTCGTGCTTTTGTGAAGCCTAGGTCAGAACACTGTGAGCTTATAGTCAATTTGTTAAGAAGGCTTACAGCAGCCCATTCTCCAAACTGGCCTCACAAACCCCTCACAATTTGTGGGTTCTTTGATGTAGCTGTTCCCTCTTTTCCCTATCCTCTTCTCCCAGGTCGAAATTCCAAGGAAGAGAAACCAGCCAAATATTAAAAGAGAGGAATATTCAATTTATTTATAAAGACACGACAACAGCAAGCCCCATGACATTCTCTCCCAAGTCAGATAAATAATATTTGTTCTCCACAATGTTATTATATAAAAGCAAACTACGTGTTAAGAAGGGATGGGCCCAAATAATTATACGGCGATTCAGACAGAGAAAAGCTCCAACCTGTCTTTTTTTTTAGTTTTCCCCGTTATCCAGGAATTTGTTGGGAGAGTTCTGGCATCTCTTTGACAAATCCTGTTTGAAATGGATAGATTAAATAAAAGAGAGAGAGAGAGAGAGAGAAAGAGAGAGAGAGCATAATTCCACTTTTCTGCCACTAGTGTTCATTCCAATTCAGCCTGAATAGATGGACTTGTGTGCCCAAGGCTAAAAAATATAAAAAGGAGATAGTTAGCAAAGTTGACTTGTGTCTAACTTTCAGGGCCATTTTCTGATGCTCTCTGCCTCGGTCAAGGAGCAGAAACATTGCTACTTTCCTCTGAAGAGCCAAGAGGATCAGAATTGAACTATTTAAACCCTTGTTCATTCTAGGTCCCCAAACATGCAGAAGAAAATAAAAAAGAAAAGAAAAACAAAAATTGGCCAGTAGCTAGGATAAGCAAATAGCGTATAAAGCTCGTATACAATCTGCTAAAGTACGGCACTGCAACTGTATCGCAAACTCTTGAACGGTCTTTTTTTATTTTAATTTTTTTTAGAAACCTGACATCTAGATTTTTATTTTATTTTTTTGCAAGTGGATGGATGTTCCTGATAAGGCAAACTCAGCGGTTCTAGCTGCAACGATGTGTCAGTCGGCACAATCACACCCACCTTCTGCCTCTTCCCATTAAAGGGATACGTGTTGTGGTCCGCCAGCGGCCAGCGGAGCTGGTGGCAGACGCAGACAGTGAGGAGGTTGAGGAGGAACATGGGCCAGTCCTGGAGTCTGGGGAAGGTTCTGATGAGTGCTCTGTGTTGGAGGCAGAGATAGGGCCAGGGCCGTCTGACAATTGTCGGCTGCCTTTGGAGTCGGACATCAGTGGGGCAGAAGAACAGCTGAGCCTGTTCCCAGTGTGCGCATGCGCAGAGCTGCCAGGAGAAGGGAACAGTTAAGGAACAAGGGTCGACTCAGGAGTAAAGCCATAGATGGACGGTGAATGGCCCCTCCCATAGGGAATAAAGGAGAGCGAAAGGGGAGTGGAGTTTGCAGGAGACAATTAGTTCACTTAATTGGTTTGTGACTCTCTGAGACTCCTTGCCAAGTTTCGAAGATATCGGCCTGGCAGGTCTCCAAGCCAAATAAGGTCTGTGACTGTAAATTCTCCCTTGAAAGACTTTGCTGGATGTGAATGAGAGGAATTCACAGTAATTTAATAAAAAGGGTTTTTTTGTCGGGACAAGGAGTCTGCTTCATGCTCTTGGGAAGCCTAGGTCAGAACAATATGTCCATTCTAAAAAAAAAAAAGAAGGAAAGGAACAATGCCGAATAACAGCGGAAAACGGAGAGGTGTGATCCATCCCTTTTGCGGGATGCAAGTTGGAGAACCCAAACTATGAAAAGTGGAAAATTTGGAACAGAGGCGGTCTTCTCCTCCCCAGCCCAGCCCAGCCCAGCCCAGCCCACGCGCACCATCCAACTTGTCGAAGCGAAGGAAAAAACGCCCCTTTTGGGTGAACGCTTCCTCTGGTGACGTCCTTGGTGATACCTGGCCGCAGAAAGAGATCTTTCGACTCAGAGAGAAAGAGAGAGAGAGAGAGAGAGAGGAGAGGCACTGCATGTTTGTAAGCTGAGTTAATTAAGGCTTCCGAACCAAACTTGGTTCATAGCAGCTATGGAGTCTGAAGGTTGCCCCGAGGATCGTTCTAGCCGATGGCTTCGCTGTTAGTCTTGTAGGCTTGCTTACGCAAATGGGTTTCAATCTCCTCCCGGAAAACAAGCATGCCAAGGTGCGAGTGAGAAGCCTCGTTCATGGCTTTCGACTGGATACACATGCGATATTGCTCGGGAGTCAATTCGTCAGCACAGTGCTTCTCGTGCCAAAGGTGAAAGAGGCCAGGCACCGGAGTCCTGACTACCATCAGGTTGCTGTGCAGGTACTTCCGGTAGAGGTGAACGTCTTCTCCGCCCCACCCTTTCACTTCCAGGTCAAAGCCTCCTGTGGGAAATCAGAGAGAGGTCAGGAGAACTGTTTGAAGGACATGGAAGGTGGAGCCTGAATCAAAAGGGATGGACATCCATCATTAAATGTATTAATTGAGCAGAGTGGCAGAGTCTCCAGTTAGACAGCATGTAGAATAGTGGCCAAAATTGTGGAAACGTTTTGGGAAAAGTATATTTTTGAGGTTTGATGGCTAATAACACCACTTTTTTTGTTTTCTGGAATGGCCTGGGAATAGCCCAGACCTTCACCCAATTGAAAATCTATAGAGCCAGCCGACTAAAGAAACTTGTTAGTCAGAAGTGACCCTGCAATAAAACCCAGTGAATAGAAGTAAACATTCAATCTTGGTTTCACATGATAACAGCTGCAGAACTAAAAGACTTGGTTCACTCCATGGGAACACATTGTAAGGCCATAATTCAGGTTAAAGGTTACCCAACTAAGGATTAACTGATGTGATAATTTTTGTATATCTTGTTTTTTCTATGGTGATAATTTTTGTATGCAGTATCTCATTTTTTTATGTGTTTCACTTTTCTTCTTTATACTGTAATTGCTATTCTAATTGCAAATCCTTCATAAAAGTTATTGCATTACATTCTTGATTAAATTATCTTTCCATTGATATATAATTTTATGGTACAACTCCCCCCAAAAGTGGTGTTCTTAGCTAGTTTTAGAAAATACACTTTTCCCAAAAGTGTTTCCCAAATTTTGGCCACTACTGTAGGTGTTTAAAGAGGGGTCAAGGTTAAAGTCCTTGTACTGGAGACATAGACACAGACCTGACCTCCCCCAGAATTCCTGAAGAATTCTGACCGAATGGAGTCAGTCTGGTGAGATTCTTGCAACATATTGTAAGTGACTTAACAATAAAGCTTCCGATTGAAGCTATATTCATGTGTGGTTCTGGCTGCTTGCAGCTTCTGCAATACTACAAGGCCACCATAAAACTTCTAACAAAACAATTATATTGAGTTATTTTGTTCTATATTTTTAGTCATTGTTTCTCTTGATAGAGGAGAATATTTGTAGCTCAGGGTTGACACGAGGGGTCCTTGGCGTTTTCTGAGCTTGGTTTTCTTGCGGACATTTCATGACCCAAACTAGGTAACATCATCAGTGTTAGAAGGGAGTGGAGTAGTGATGATGGAGGGGGAGGAGTTGAAGGAGGAGGATGAAGAGAAGAAGGATGAAGAGCAGGAGAAAGGGAAAGGAGGGAGGGAGGAAGACTGTGAGGTCCTCGGTGCTTTCTGAGCTTGGTGTTTTCTTCCAGGTAGGTAGCACTGATGATGTTACCTAATTTGGTAATGAAACATCTCCAAGAAAACAACCAAGGCTCAGAGAGCACCAAGGGTCCTTCAACTGTTCATAAAAAAGAGGGGGGAGACAAAGATTGAGAACCCTCTTGTGAAGGGATAGAATGCAATAGTTATATTTTTACGGATTAAAATACTACAGAATGTTTTAAATACATTATATGCTAATTTAGATATAGTATATGTTAATTTAGATACATTATATGCTAATTTCTCCTAGAGGAGATCAACCCTGACTGCCCTTTAGAAGGCCAGATCCTGAAGATGAAACTCAAATACTTTGGCCACCTAATGAGAAGGAAGGACTCACTGGAGAAGAGACTAATGCTGGGAACGATTGAGGGCAAAAGAAGAAGGGGACGGCAGAGAATGAGGTGGCTGGATGGAGTCACTGAAGCAGTCGGCATGAGCTTAAATGGACTCCAGAGGATGGTAGAGGACAGGAAGGCCTGGAGGAACATTGTCCATGGGGTCACAATGGGTCAGACATGACTTCGCAACTAATAACAACAACAATGCTAATTTACAGTAGATATGTAAGAAAGGCAAATATTCCTATTACTGAATAAGATGTTTAAATCTTGCTTTAGGATCAGTTTACTTTCCATTAATAAATCCTGCATTCAAGAAGAAATTTGTATTGTGCCATTCTGAAAGAGCAAACATGGACGAACATTATGGTATTCACTTGGGACATTTATCTAGCGAATGAAGTCGTTTCCAATTTTACCTCTTTTACTGCAATGTATTACAATTTACATGGAGGCATAATGCCGATAATCTCTTTTGCTGAAAAATTCTGTTGAACCACATGATGGCACCAACGTACAAAATGAAAAAAAGTTTCAGTTACTCGTGATAGTTTTTCATTGTTGTTTTTAAAAGAGTTATGTGAAGGGTAATGAATGTTTCACAAAAGTCCAAAATCAGTATATTGCATCCAGGAAATTCCAGCAAGAATTAATTAATTTACATTCGATAAATAACTAATTGAAAGCTCATGCCCACCCACCCATCCTTTAGATTTAACCACCCACACTTTAGATCAACCGACACAAGAGTTTGTAGGCCGTGTATTTCAGCAGAAAATAGCTACAATAAAACAGCAATAAATAAAAGAGAAAGCATTTGGGTCAGGGTGGATAAAAATCAGTGCTTTTTTTATTTATTTATTTTCTTTTAAATCTGATTTTTAAAAAATTTAAATTGATTTTTTTATTTAAATCCGATTTTTTAAAATCAAATATATTTTAATAAAATGCTTCTGGAGTAAAAATCTATCTAAAGATACTTTTCTATTTAAGATACATCATAATTTAGTTTATTCAGCATGAAATGAAGCTTCGTTATGTAGTATCAGGCTGTATATTGTGCAACATTGGGACTGTCGGTGAGACAACAGCGGGTCAGAGGAGGAACCACTGTGGGACAGAGATGACAGTTGCTCTTTTAAAAAAAATATGATTTAAAGATAAATAACTAGAAGATAAATAATAGAATTTATTGCAATTACAATATGTATGTCAAGATTAGAAGTTGGAATGCTATGATTATGTATATTTAATGGCTTTATTACTATAAGCACTGTGTAAAAAATACATTGACCAATACATTGACCAAGTCAGTACATTCTCTACAAAATATGTACTATCTCTGCTTGGCCCCAGAGTGGAGTGGGAATGGGAATTTTGCAGTATCCTTCCCCTGGAGTGGGAATGGAGATTTTGCAATATCCTTCCCCTGGAGTGGGGTGGGAATGGAGATTTTGCAATATCCTTCCCCTGCCACGCCCACCAAGCCATGCGACACCCACCGAGCCATGCCCACAGAAGAGAGAGAGAGAGAGAGAGGCGTTTATACATCTTACCAATGGCCAAGAAATCTGTGCGATACTGACACATCATCCCAAAGCCAAAATCTCTCCAGAAGCCGGAATCTTTTTTGTGGACCTATTACATAAATAGACACAGAGTTTTAGCTTCAGGAAAGAGTAAAACAACAAGGCCTGGAATGAAACCCACTTCAGCATTGTCCGATGGTGAGGAAAGAAGACAGGAGGTAGACATTAACCATCAACGGAAGGGAAGAGGTGTTTAGAAGTAGATGATTGCTTTCAAGTCCCAAAGGTCCTTCTTTTTTCTTCAAGAGGCGTCTGGACTTTGTTTTTCCTTGAAGACGTTTCGCTTCTCATCCAGGAAACTTCTTCGGTTCAGAATGGAAGAGCTGAAGAAGCTCCTTGGATGAGAAGCGAAACGTCTTCAAGGTAAAAGAAAGGAAGTCCAGTTGCCTCTTGAATAAGCACACCCTGACATGGATGGCTGGGATTCTCCATAGACATTATTGCAGTGAGGGCGAACCTTTTCGGCACCAAGTGCCCAAACTGGAATGCACGTGCATCTGCATGCGCCGGAGCACCAGAAACCAAAAGACAATTGGCTGGTGCGCATACATGCGCCAGCCAGCTGGTCTTTGGGTTTCCTGCACATGTATGCGCCCTGGTCAGCTGGTCTTCATGCATACTGGAGCACTGGAACCCCAAAGACCAGCTGGCTGGCGCATGCATGTCTGTTTTGGGGCTATTTTTCAGGCTGTTTTTCAGTCTGGTTTTGGCCTGGAAAATGGCCCAAAAACGGCCTGAAAAATAACCTGGTTTTTTTGGCTGTCTTTGGCTGTGTTAGGGATGGAGCTAAAAATGCACCATCAGTTTAGGTCTAATTCCAGACCTCTCCTCCCTTGAATTCCACTGAGCTTTCTCCAGTGTTGATTTAGTGCTGACCATGAGTGGATCAGATTCTTGTGAATGAGCTTGAATAAAACTTCTATACTGTACTTTAAAAGGTTAAATCATGGGAACTGGACCAAGATTTTTTAAAATGAGACTTTCGTTACTCATCCAAGTAACTTCTTCAGTCACAAGGAACATTTTTGGGGAGGCAGAGTGTTGTTGGAATGAACCAACTCTTGCCATACAGACCGCAGGGGGTTTCTCCCCAAAATGAATTTACATTTCATTTATATCTATCAATCATCTATCTATCTATCTATCTATCTATCTATCTATCTATCCATTCATCCATCCAAGTATCCAGCTATCTAGCTATCAATCAATCATTCATCTATCAACCCATCCATCCATCCATCCATCCATCCATCATTTATATCATTAGTCTGTTTGTCCATCCATCCATCCATCATTTATCTTATATCATTTGTCTATCTGTCTGTCTATCTACTCCTCCATCTATTTATCTTATATCTTTGGTGTGTCTGTCCGTCCATCCATCCATCCATCATTTATCTTATATTATTAGTCAGTCAGTCAGTCAGTCTGTCTGTCTGTCTATATTACATCTTTATGCTGCCATCTCCCTAACCCTTATAAAGCGACTAAAATAAACAAACACTAATAAAACTGACTTGAAACACATTCCCCCCCCCCAAAAAAAATCTGCTGAGTCCAAGAAAACTAGAACAAATGGAAACTTGCTAAATGTTAATCTGATAAACTAAGAACAAGTTTCAGCAAAGGTCTCTCTCTTTTATTTATGTCATTTGAGGACAGCAAGTCCTTTCGTTCGTGTTGCTTGGGGGGAAATTCAATGAAGGCCCAGGAAAGGACAGATCCCATTGTCAACGAGTGAAACTTCATTTTTAAAGATGTTCCAGGAAATTATACACTGCACGGTGTTGTTGTTACTATGGAGAGTAACGTTTTTAAAGCTTCTCTGGAACCCTGGTCTCTTACCAATTGCTGTTCCACTGGAGGTGGCCCGTCTTGATTAGCGTAGACAATGGCAGGATTATAAAGGCTGAAAACCACCGGATAAAAAACCTTCTTGCCTGCGAAAAAGGGGAAAGACTCCGTGTGAACGACTGAAGAAGAAAAAACTTCCCGTTTTGTTTTGTTTTTAAATTAACCGTTAAACTATTTCCCAAGCACTACTGTAACATGGAAGGAAGAAAAGGAGCTGATTATAGGGTGCTCATCTCGTTTCAAAGGCCATTGAGCCAGTGCTGTCCGAAGAGGTTTCTATGGCCAGCATGATGTTATGGAATGCTCTTTCCTCCTGACCAAAGTCATCTACTCTACCTACAAATCAGAAGAAACTTCCTAATGGTGAGAGCAATCAATCAATGGAAAAACTTGCCTCCAGAAGTTGTGGGTGCCTCATCACTGGAGGTTTCTAAGAAGAAATTGGACAGCCGTTTGTCCAGAGGTCAGCAACGTGCGGCTCCGGAGCCGCATGCGGCTCTTTGGGCCCTCTGCTGTGGCTCCCTATCAGGTAATCCCACCACTGGCTGCCCCTGCCCCTGCCCCTGCCCCTGCTCCTGCCCCTCCCCTCCCAGTCACTCCTCGCCTGGCCTGAGAAGGTAAAGGTGACAGCGGGGGATGGAGAAGCGGCCAGAGCAGAGGCAGAGAGATAGAGAGAGAGGGGGAGAGAGAAAGACATAGAGAGATACAGAGAGAGAGGGAGGGTGGGTGGGAGGGAGGGAGGGGAGAGAGAGATATGTCAAAAGGATTTTGTGGTGCTTGGTGTTTGTTAACAATTGGTTCTCTGCCCTAATGATCGGCTGGGTAGGCGTGGCTTGGGGTGGTGGTCATGTGACCGGTGGAAGTGACTGACATTGAGTTGGCCACGCCCACCCAGGTTTTGTGGCTCCCAGTGTTTTCTTTTCTGTGGGAAACAGGTCCAAATGGCTCTTTGTGTGTTTAAGGTTGCAGACCCTGATATAGGGTCTCCTGTTTGAGCAGGAGGCTGGACTAGAAGACCTCCAAAGTCCCTTCCAGATCATTCTATTCTAACTTCTATTCTCATTTGCATGCTTTCGAATGGCTTAGGTGGGCAGGAGCGAGGGGGAAGATGGAGCTCACCCCCTTGCGCAATGCTCAGGTCCCAAACCTGGCTGTTAACTTTCCAACCGACAACCCCAGCATCTTTTAACCAATGAGTCATCACCCTGCCCTAAAACATGATTTGCATCTAACAGAGACTATTGAGAGTACAATATAAATGTAAGACTGAAGTCATCCAGTTTGAGACATAGAATTCAGAATAAGAGAGTTGATACATTGATACATCCAAATTTATAAATATGGAAAAAATTGTTTCTTATAAGGATATACTAAATGAGAAGGGTGAATTGAAAACCAGATTAGAACTAAAAGACCAAGGGGTGAAATTAGAGTGGTGATCTTACCTGCAGATACAATCGTGTTATGTGAAAGATGTGAAAACATGGGGATTTTATAGAGAACTAACAACATTGGACAAGATATTAGTGGGGACTGATGACAAATTGATAAGGATACTATACAATTATTTATTAAATTACAAAATGGAAGAAGAACAAGTTAAAGAGACGATGATAGTATGGGCCAAAAACTTTGGATATAATATAGATTTGGATAAATAGCAAAAGCTTTGGGAGAGAAATCAGAAACTGACAATGGCCACATCACATAAGGAAAATTTATTATTATTTATTTATTTATTTATTATTTATTATTTATTTTGTTGCATTTCTATGCAAGGGACTCTGGGCGAATGGAAGAATAAAACAATGCGAACAATCCTGTAACAAATGTTAAAAAGAAAAACATTAAAACATTAAAAACTTTAAATACGTTAAAACACATGCACTCCAATTCGTGGCCGGGTCTTGCAAGATCATTATAACGAGATCAATGGCCCCAGGCCTACCAGAAGGGCCAGGTCTTCACCGCTTTGTGGAAGGCCAATAGGGTGGGGGCGGTCCGGATCTCAGAAGGTAATTGGTTCCAGAGAGCCAGGGAAGCCACAGAGAAGGCCCTCCCCCGCGGGCCCACCAGCCGACATTATTTAGCTGACGGGACCCAGAGGAGACCGACTCTGTGGGATCTTACCGGTTGCTGGGAGCGATGTGGTAGAAGACAGTCTCGAAGATAGCCTGGCCCTGAACATCTATAAAATGTTCTATAGGTGGCATCTGCCCTCTGCAGGATTGGCCAAAATGTTTAGCAATATGTCCCCAAACTATTGGAAATGTAAACAAATACCTGGCACATATTACCATATGTGGTGGACCTGTACGAAAGCAAGGAAATTTTGGATACAGTGGAAGTGAAAACACCCCTTGAGAGGAGGAGACAATAAGGAAGATACTAGTCTGTGCGGAAATGGACAGGCTAATGCTAAAAATAAAAGATAAAGGAGATACAGAATACTATGCTACATGGAATAGATTCTATCAATGGTTAGAAACACAAGGTAGAAGTTGGAATGCCAAAGACTCAGGTTAGGTGGACATGGAAAGAGATACTATGTATGTATTAGAATGAAGGTATTAGAATGATAGATTAGATTGCTCTCACTGTTAGAAAAGTCTTCCTTAATTCCAGGTTGATTCTCTCCTCCATTAGTTTCCATCCATTGTTCCTTGTCTGGCCTTCAGGTGCTTTGGAAAATAAGTTGACCCCTTCCTCTTTGTGGCAACCCCTCAAATATTGGAAAGCTGCTATCACCTCTAGTCTTTCTCTTTATTAAACTAGGGATAGATATCTAGTTATATTATATATATAGTGTGTGTGTGTGTATGTGTGTGTGTGTTTCTTTGTGTATTTGTATGCATGCAGACACGCACATGACAGACATAACTGTTTGACCTGTTTTCATGGAGTCCAGGCTCAGCTGTGAAGTTCAGTTTGGCCACGGTTCCATAATATGCAGCTTTAGGAATAATAAGGTAAATATAGAAATACTGCCCTCCATGAAATGTGGTGGAACTGTGAGAAAGCTGTGATAGAAACATTAGACCCCACTTTCCTTCCAAAAGGACGTGTGTTAACACTACAATTACCCTTTACTATAAACACCTCCAGGTGTTCCACACACTTTTCGACAAAAACTGCTTACTTGCAGGACTGCAAAATTGCAAAAGGCAGGCAGCCAAATTCTGTTTGGCAGCTTGTGATATCCCAAAGAGGAACATAAGGGACAGGAAGGGAGAAATAGAGGCAAAGTTTCTTATTGTAATTTATACATTATAATATACATATATATATATATATATATATATATATATATATATATATATATATATATAATATTATCATTGGTTTTATTTATGATCAGTTTAACAGTAACAGAGTTGGAAGGGACCTTGGAGGTCGTCTAGTCCAACCCCCTGCTCACGCAGGAGACTTGTACTAAGGATTCAAACCGCTGAACTGCCAACCTTTCTGATCAACAACCTCAGTGTCTTAGCCACTGAGCCACTTAGTCAGGCTATAATTATCTTAACAAAAGCCATGAATGGTGTGTGATGAAGTCTACTCATGCCATGTTCAGGGGAGAAAGCCTCCTCAAAGGAAACCCTCTATATAAATATAATAAATGAAATGAAAACAACCACTGTCTTATGCCCTCCCCCCTCAAGTAATTTTCCATATGTCTAGCGAAGGATTCATTCAGCAGTTTATGGAAGATCAGCTGTTCTCAAGGAAAATATATGACCCTATCAGGACCGGAGAAACCATGAGAAATGAAATGCCTCAGGAAAATTTACAATGCAGGAGGATATCCAAAGAAGTATTTTGCAGTATAAGGCTTCTTCATACTGGGAAAAAGGGAATGATCTAAAATGAGGGAAGGGGGAAGGGGAAAAGGAAGATGGGGATAATGTTGCAAATAGTGGGGCTTATATGTCCACTTTTTAGAAGCATCAGCTACAAAGATAGGCCAGTTTCTTGGGTTCACAGGTACATTCTGTGAAGATGTGATGGCTACTTCATCCAATTTACTGACTAATGTAATTTTCCGCACCACCCAATGAGCAATTGCAACTCTGGGCAGCTAACAAAGGATTAAAAGAGCAAAATAAGAAGGCTGAGAAACAATAGAAATAGAAGTAGGAATAGGAATAGAATAGAATGAGCTGGAAAGGACCTTGGAGGTCTTCTAGTCCAGCCCCCCTGCTCAGGCAGGAGAACCTATACTATTTCAGATAAGTGACTGTCCAGTCTGTTCTTAAAAACATCCAGTGATGGAGCGCCCACGATTTCTGAAGGCAAGCTGTTCCACTAGTTAATTGTCCTCACTGTTAGGAAGTTTCTCCTAAATTCCAGGTTGCTTCTCTCCTTGATTAGTTTCCATCCATTATTTCTTGTCCTGCCTTCTGGTGCTTTGGAGAATAATTTGACCCCCTCTTCTTTGAAGCAGCCCCTCAAATACTGGAATACTGCTATCATGTCACCCCTAATTCTTCTTTTCTTTAGACTAGCCAAACCCAAATCCTGCAGCCATTTTTCATATATTTTAGTCTCCAGGCCTTTGATCAGTGGTGAGTTGCTACCAGTTCACCCCAGTAGCGGCGGTGGCGGGAGGCTCCGCCCACCTGTCTGGACATCTCTGCACATGCGCAGAAGCTTCTGCACATGCACAGAGGCATTGTGCGTGTGTGCATGCGCATCCACGAGCAAACTGGTAGCGATGGGATTTGAAACCCACTACTGCCTTTGTTCATCTTAGTTGCTCTTCTCTGAACTTTTTCCAAAGTCTCAACATCTTTTTTGTAGTATGGTGACCAAAACTGGATGCAGTATTCCAGGTGTGGCCTTACTAGGGATTTATAAAGTGGTACTAATACTTCACGTGATCTTGATTCTACACCTCTGTTTATACAATCCAGGATTGTATTAGCTTTTTTGGTGGTGGCTGCACACGGCTGGCTCATATTCAAGTGATCAAGAAGTCATAGTCTAGCTGAAGACACAGTCCAGCTGAATCAAACTCCTAACCCCATGCCACTACATAGAAGCTTGTCCAATGATTTGACCAATGACTGGGGGATACAGGCATTGCAGAATGGACTCTTTACCTCAGGAGTGAAATGCTACCGGTTCGGCCTGGTTTGTCCGAACCGGTAGCGATGGCGGTGGGTGGTTCAGAGAAATGGTAGCAATGGCGGCACAAGGCTCTGCCCACCCGCCCGGTCATTGTTACTTCCTGGTTTTAATCAGGAAATAACCTTTTTTATACCCTCTGCACATGCACCGAAGGGTTTGTGCATGCACAGAGGGTCTGCGCGAGCAAAGTGAGCGTGCGCACGGGGCACGTGCACTTCCGAACTGGTAGGGAAGTTAAGTAGATTTCACCCCTGCTTTACCTGTTTACAAAGTGGCTGCTTGTAACCCTTGAGTATGCTCATTCACAAAGTAGCCATGTTCTATCATGAAAAACAAGAAAATTCCTTCCTGCCCAAAAAAATCTACAGCCCCCGATGACACTTGGCAGCAGAGCCTTTCTCAAACACTGGTGTGCTGGTGGGATTGGAAGACACCGCCCCCTTCCTCAAAGCACTACAGTAATGGCCAAAAATGTGGAACCTTTTGGGAAAAGTTATTTTCTAAAACTAGCTAATAACACCACTTTTTTGGGGGGAATAGTACCATAAACTTATATATCAATGGAAAGATAATTTAATCAAGAATGTAATGCAATAAATTTTAAGAAGGATTTGCTATTAGAACAGCAGATGCAATATAAAGAAGAAAAGTGAAACAGAGAAAAAATGAGATATACAAAAATTATCACCACAGAAAAAATGAGATATACAAAAATTATCACCACGTCAGTTAATACTTTTAGTTGGGTAACCTTTAGCATGATTTATGGCCTTACAACGTCTTCCCAGGGAGTGAACCAAGTCTTTTAGTTCTTCAGCTGTTATCATGTGAAACCAAGATTGAATGATTGCTTCTATTCATTGGGTTTTATTGCTGGGTCACTTCTGACTAACAAATTTCTTTAGTCAGCTCCATAGATTTTCAATTGGGTTAAAGTCTGGGCTATTCCCAGGCCATTCTAGCAGTGGAATATGATTAATTTGAAACTCCCCCCAAAAAGCCATCAAACCAGTGGTGGAATTCACATTTTTTTACTACCGGTTCTGTGGGCGTAGCAGGGGAAGTATACTGCAAAATCTCCATTCCCACCCCACTCTGGGGCCAGCCAGAGGTGGTATTTGCTGGTTCTCTGAACTCCTCAAAATTTCCGCTACTGGTTCTCCAGAACCTGTCAGAACCTGCTGGATTTCACCCCTGCATCAAACCTCAAAAATACTTTCCCCAAAAAAGTATTTTTGGGTCAATTTTAGCCACTACTGTACATGCAAAACTGTTTCACTTCAATCCAAGTTTCCAGAGGGCCGGTGTATCCACAGGAAACCTCGTAAATTAAGATGGTGCTAAAAGTTATTGATCATCTGTTATTATCAGTCTTATTTTATTATGTAGGTAAGAAACCTTACCAGGTGCCAAGGAAGTTGGACCCCTATCACAAGGATATCAACGGGACCATGTTGCCCCACCTCTTCTCCATTCTCTTCAGGATATAAGAGGAACCTACCTGGTTCTGTATTCAGGCGGCAGCTGTTCAAGAATTCAGCCGTGAAATAAATATCTACATCGCAGAAGAACATCAAGACTTCTCCTTTTTCCCAAGCTCGGGCACCCACATCCAGTCCTTGGCCACGGTTGAATTCCTCATTCAGAGAAACCAGAGTGTAGTTATGGAAGTCAGCCTCCCTAACAAGACAAAGCATCAAGAGTTTGGGACATCCAAGTTCTCGGTTCATGGCCCAATGGCTCAAAACAATACCCTGAAGGCAGTGATGGAATTCAAATAATTTAAGAACCAGTTCTCTACCCTAATGACTGGCTGGGTGGGTGTGGCCATGGTGGGCATGGCCAGGGGGTGTGACAGGCAGCACTCAGCTTCCTGCACCGACCTGGGAGCAAAAATGGGCTGCGGGGGGGGAACACACCGCCCTCCACGGGCCACGTTTTGGGCCTAGTAGGCTACTCTGCAGCCTCCCAGGAGCGAAAACGGGCCGCCGTGCACCCACCCCCACCCCATTTTGGGCCTAGGAGAACTCCCTGCATTTACCTGGGAGCCAAAATGGGGCACGTGGGGACTCCTGGAAGGGGCAGAGCAGGAAGGGGTAGGGCCAGCCAGCAATTTTAATATTGGTTTGCCCGAACCGGCTGAATCCCACCTTCCCACCTGAAGGCCAATTACCGTATATACTCGAATATAAGCCGAGTTTTTCAGCACGGTTTTCAGGCTGAAAAAAGCCCCCCTCAGCTTATAGTCACGAAAAAAATGCCTTTTTCCCTGCAACCGTTTTGGCTCCCAGGGTTGCAGGGACGCTCGCTCACCCCGCCCCCCTCCACCCAGTCACTCCTCACTTGTACTGTGTGGGTCCTCGCTTGCAGCTTGCCTACCTGAAGTCCTGCGCCTGCCAGGTAAGCCTGCGAGTCATGGCCTACCTAACTGCCCCTGCCCCCCCCACCATCCCAGCATGCCTCCCCTACTCCCTTCCCTGCAGCCCATAGCCCTGCCATGCTTCCCTGCCTTCCACGCAGCCTTCCCAGAGTCCCTGAGACCAGCTTGCAAAGGCAGGCAAGCGGGCCTGACCACGGGGACCACTGGGAAGGCAGGCAAGCCTGGCAGGGCCACCCGGCTATGGAGAAGAGAGTTAGCAGCTTCCTTCCTTCCCTGAAGCCCTGCCAGGCTTGCCTGCCTTCCACGCTGCCTTCCCAGCGTCCCCATGGCCAGCTTGCCGCCCACCCCCACCCCGCTTCCCTTTTACCTTTACTTAATGCGCCCTGCTTCTCTCCCCAAACCTTGGGAGGCGGAGTCCTCCGCGCCACAAAGCCCTCGAGGTGGCTGCAGGAGAGGGAAAAGAAAAAAAAGCGCTTGGCTTCTGAAGCCTCTCGAAGGCTTCGAAGGTGTGTGTATGTTTGGCGGCACTGAAGTGAGCCACGTGAAGGGAGTCCGCTGGGTAACCACATCAGCTGCGATTGGCCCCTTGCCTTCCCCTGCCACCTCCACCTCTGCCTCTCCCTTCTCTCTGCCAACAGAAGTCGGAGGGGAAAAGGCAGTTGCTTTGCTGAGCGTTTCTCCGCATTTCATCCCAAGTCAGCCGCCCTCACTGGAAATGCAGAGAAATGCTCAGCAAAGCAGCTGCCTTTCCCCCTCCGACTTCTGTTGGCAGAGAGAAGGGAGAGGCAGAGGTGGAGGCAGCAGGGGAAGGCAAGGGGCCGATCGCGTGGCTCACTTCAGCGCCGCCAAACACACACACACACATGCACTCAAAGCCTTCGCGAGCCGAGGCTTTTCTTTTCCCTCTCCTGCAGCCACCTCGAGAGCTTTGTGGCACGGAGGACGCTGCCTCCCAAGGTTTGGGGAGGGAAGCAGGACGCATCAAAGAAAGGTAAAAGGAAAGCCGGGTGGGGTGGGATTTGTTCCCCCCTCACAATCCTCTTCCAAGCGCAGATGGTTCCTCCTTTAATACCTGGTCCTGCACTTGACCTGGCCGGACAGCACCCCCCCAGCGCCCTCCTGCCTGTCCTTCCTTCTCCAGTCGTAAGTTCGAGGACTGGTCACAAGTGCGAGGACCAGTCAAAAATTACTTTTTCAACTCTCTGAGTAGTCCATATGCACAAAAGGACTACCCAGAGGGCTGAAAAAAGTGATTTCTGACAGGTCCTCGCACTTTTGACTGGTCTTCACACTTATGACTGGTCATCATTTATGCCCATTGTAGCATTCTTAACAACCGTGTCACTCATTTCACAACTGCTTCTCTTCACCATGGTGACAAGATAGGGCAAAAACATAAAATGTGAGGACAGTCGTAAGTTTGAGGACTGGTCACAAGTGTGAGGACCAGTCAAAAATAACTTTTTCAGACCTCTGAGTAGTCAATGTGCACAAAAGGACTACTCAGAGGGCTGAAAAAAGTGATTTCTGACAGGTCCTCGCACATTTGACCAGTCTTTTTTTATTTTCAAATTTACCAGTAGCCGCTGCATTTCCCACCCCTGGCTTATACTCGAGTCAATAAGTTTTTCCAGTTTTTTGTGGTAAAATTGGGGGCCTCGGCTTATATTTGGGTCGGCTTATACTCGAGTATATAGGTAATTCAACCAAGCTCCATGTCTTACATTTCACCCTTGCAGAGTTGCTATTGGAAAGAAGATCTGTGTTGGGTTCCCTGTCAAGCAAGGATTATTACACACCACACCCTACTGTTCTTCATGAATACAACAGGCCTCTGGAATTTCCTAGCTAGATACTTCTTCTTTACACGCAGCGGTGATTTCCATTTGACTTGTTGAGTTTCATTCCATGGCACCAACCGGAGAGAGGCCAAAAACTGCAACATGGCGAGCCCAGAACTGCAACTTGTGTGTACATGTCATGGACACCAAAAGGGCTGGGGCTTTGACTGCAACACTTGCCTGCCAACTTGCAGATACTGATTTCCCGGCAGATACCCGGGTCTTGCATGGTGTTATGAAAAGGCAACAACCACTTAGATAAATTTTTTTGGGGAGAAGCTCTGCAAAGGTGCTCATTATTAAAGTTGCATGTGAGAAATTAGGAAAGCTAATTTCTCTTTCTCCCAAGTCTATTTAGACAGAAAACATTTCTACACAGAATCACCGACGTATAACAAATTCTTCCCCTGTTCAGACACTTAATTTAGCAGAACGGAGAATGATAATGTCAGGCCTGGAAGCCATCTTTTGCACTGGGCCTTCAGGCCTGCCACATTTACTACTGTGGGAAACTGGGAGAGGGGATTGTATGGTGAAAGGGTGATATATAGTCATAGTAACATTCCTTTCTCAGAGAGTCAAGGACATCTTGCCCTGCACCTGGAGGGCTGGAACTGGGAGGCATCTCCAGTTGGGATGGTGCTTTGATTGGACCATGTGATGGACATGTGGGTGCTGGGCAGGGACTTGGACTTTCTTTTGGGTGGGGAAAACCTGGAGGTTTTCAGATTTGGGTTTTTCCAGATGTACCAATATGACATCTCTAATAAAAAGGAACTTTGAGGAACTTCAAGCCTCAGAGTCTTCTTTTGTTGGGGGTGTTACTTGGAACCCTAACAGATAACCAGTCAAACATTCTTGTCAATGGAAAAGAACTTTGCCGTAAATGACCACATGAACATGGTAGCTTTGCAACAACTTGGGTAATGCTAAAGGCGCCAGCAAAAAACAGGTTCGAAGAATGGTGGAAATTTAACATAGCCATTTCTCACTGGAATAGCTACAAGGACCAGCCATTGTAAATCATCCACCATATTATATTTCTTTGGGTGAAGCTTAGTCCAAAATTAACATTGGATGTCCTAGATCAGTGATGGCTAACCTTTTTGCCATCGTGTGCCAGGATCATGGGGGAGTGTGTGTGGGGGTCACACGTGTGCGTGCCCACATCCATAATTCTATGTGTCCCCTCACGCATGTGCACATGACCCCCCCCCCGTGCTCTCCCTGCTCCTGGCACACGATAGCCCGGTGGGCCCATTTCTCTCTCTCTCCAGGCTCTAGAGCCTTTCTAGGAGTCTGGGGGAGGGTGAAAATGGCCCCCAACCCCCCCGCCCCCGGAGGCCAGAAACTACCCATTTGCCAACTTCCGGTCCCACCAGAAGTTGACAAATGGGCTGTTTCTCACCTCCAGAGGGCCTCCGGGGTGTGTGGAGAAGAACGGGCCTTCCCCCCCATCCCCCGAGGCCCTCTGGAGGCAGGAAACAGTCTGTTTTACTACTTCTGGTGGGCCCAGAAGGCCCAAAAATCAGCTGGCCTGTGCACACATAAGCACTGGAGCTGAGCTTGTGTGCCCATCGATATGGCTACGTGTGCCACCTGTGGCACGCGTGCCATAGGTTCACCATCACAGTCCTAGATTATAGTTTACTTTCATTGTTCAATGAAAGACTTTTCAGAAACTGAATTTCCTGAAGTCTCTAATCACTTCCAATTACAAATAAGAGCTTCACTTGAGGGTAGAAACCGAATTATTATTTGAGGAAGCATAAAATGATGGCTGATGGCTAGGTAATAGCAATAGCACTTAGACTTAAATACCGCTTCATCGTGCTTGCTGATGCTTTACACTTTTGCTAAGATTGGGTACTTTTAGCTGGGTCTGCTGTGCTCATGAAGTAACAGAATAACAAAGTTGGAAGGGACCTTAGAGGTCTTCTAGTCCAACCCCCTGCTCAAGCAGGAGACCCTGTTTATGATTCCGGATAAGTGGCTGTCCAGTCTCTTTTTAAAGCATCCAGTGATGGAGCACCCACAATCCAGAATAGAACAGGGTGAGAGTTGGAAGGGACCTTGGAGGCCTTCTAGTCCACCCCCGTTTAAGCAGGAGACCCTATTACCATTCCAGACAAGTAGCTGTCCAGTCTCTTCTTAAAAGTCTCCAGTGATGGAGCAGCCACAACATCTAAAGTCATTAGATCAAGCTCAGTTCAAGAGATTTTTTGATAAGATGATTAATTGGTATAATTAATTACTGGTAATTGATTAATAAATAAATAAATAAATAATGAATGAATGAATGAATGAGCCTTGGTGGCGCAGTGGTTAGAGTGCAGTACTGCAGGCTATTTCTGCTGATCACCTGCTGCCAGCAATTTGGCAGATCAAATCTTACCAGCTCAAGGTTGACTCAGCCTTCCATCCTTCTGAGGTGGATAAAATGAGGAGCCAAATTGTTGGGGGCAATATGCTGACTTTGTAAACCACTTAGAGAAGGCTGTAAAGCACTATGAAGCAGTATATAAGTCTAAATACTATCCCTATCTATCTATCTATCTATCTATCTATCTATCTATCTATCTATCTATCTATCTATATCAGGTGATAGGCTGACTCTGTAAACGGCTTAGAGAGGGCTGTAAAGCACCTTATATACATAAGTCAAAGTGCTATTGCTATTAAATGAAAATTATGTTTCGCCTCCTGCAAGGTCACAGAATAATTTTTCTACGGTTTGCTGACTTCGGTCCTGGCAGTTGAGGATTCACTTTGATGAGATGCATTACTCAAAAAAACCCACAACAAATTCCCCCTGGGTGCAGAAGGACCTCAGTCAAGACCAAAGGCAGAACTGATGTTTCCGAATGAGGGGTTTTATTACGGGGGGTCAGAGATTTTTTATGTGTGCCAGCAAAGCAGTGCATCTGTCTTAGAAACTGGGAACTGTGTTATTTTGCATGAAAAAGGCAAACAGTCCTCTTTCCAAGATTCCACAGAAGCCCAGTATTTTCAGAATAAACGAAAGACGTAACTGTCAGGCCTGCAAGCCATTTTTGTATTAGGCCCTCAGACATAATACAGACCTGTTGTAACTTTGTTCCCTAAAATGAAACCAAAACGTATCACAAACCGTTTCAAGAGAACTTCTCTGCAAGGGAGAGGTTCAAACCGCTTTCCTCTCTTGGTTTCCTTCCTATTGCCACCTGTCTGCGCGACTCCTTGAGACTCACCTCGCAACGGATTCTAAGATGCTTTTGACTTCAGAAAGCCCCTCCTGTCCAAAATACACCACGGTGAGATGAATCCGCTTGTCTTGATTAATGCAAACATCCCTGGGAGCAAAAGAGAATATTAGTGAATCGGTTACCAAGAAAGATCCAGGTATCTCCTTTACTGGCCAACAGAAGTTTTCAGAGTCAGAATTCTCCAAACGGATTGATCGGCCAAAATCTCAGGAAAATCTAATCTCACTAGAGCTGTTCACAAATCATCTGAGCTACCCACGTTGGCTTTGTTACGAATACACTTCGATTAAAAGTAAACTTCGATTACTCGATTAAAAAAACAGCTAGATTTCTTAAAAATTTCGGGCTGGCCATAATTGAGTCCATAGCAGTGTTCCAGTATTACAGGGGCTGCCACAAAGAAGAGGAAGTCAAGCTATTCTCCAAAGCACCTGAGGGCAGGACAAGAAGCAATGGGGGGGGGGGAATTCATCAAGGAGAGAAACAACCTAGAACTAAGGAGAAATTTCCTGATAGTTAGAACAATTAATCAGTGGAACAACTTGCCTCCAGAAGTTATAGATGCTCCAACACTGGACGTTTTTAAGAAGAGATTAGATAACCATTTATCTGAAATGCAATAAGGCCGTGATGGTGAACCTATGGCACGCGTAGCCATATCAGTGGGCACGCCAGCTCAGCTCTGGCACACATGCGCACACCGGCCAGTTGGTTTTCAGGCCTTCTGGGCTCACTAGAAGTAGAGAAACAGGTTGTTTCCTGCCTCCGGAGGGCCTGGGGGGATGGGAAAGGCCCGTTTTTCTTTCTCACCTGGCTCCAGATCCTCTCTATGCATCTGAGGAGGGCGAAAACAGCCTTCCCCAATCCCTCAGAGGCCCTCCGGCCCTCCGTTTCCCAACTTCAGGTTGGACAGGAAGTGACTTTTTGCTGTCCCCTGCCTCCAGAGACTCCATCGCGTGCCAGGAGCGGGGGGGAAGGAGGAGTCATGCGCACATGCGCGGGGCTCATAGAATTACAGGTGTGGGCACGTGCGTGCACAAACCGCCCCCCCTTCCTGGCACGCGAAGGCAGAATGGTTAGCCATCACTGCTGTAGGGTTTTCTGCCGAAACATATCTTCCGTATTTTTAATATCCTTGCTTCAGCTGCTTTTGAGAGAAATCAGAAGACCATTCTGCTTAATGAGGAATCTACCCAAGGGCTGATGTTCCATTTTCTAATACTTCCTCTGCAGAGATATCTGCCAGATTATGTGCAATTTAAGGCAATTCAGCTGCTCTGGAGGATTTCCATGTAAATTATTTACTTGTAAAAAACATGATTTGAAATCACAAGCCGATCAGCAAAATACTTCCTGGTATTGTAAGAAACCCACAAGTTTGTTCCACCAAGACGTATAACAGTAACAGAGTTGGAAGGGACCTTGGAGATCATCTAGTCCAACCCCCTGCTCACACAGGAGACCTGTACTAGGGATTCGAACCGCCGAACTGCCAACCATTCTGATCGACAAACTCAGCGTCTTAGCCACTTAGTCACAGATTTATTTTTGGATTTTATGTTGTTATTCTGAAACTTCATGAGGCACAGGATAGTTTACCAACAACCCAGTGGTGTATTAATTCAGGATTTTAGCATCTCAATAATATAACATGCAAGATTCTTTCTAAATGCTAATTCACTCCATATGTTAGTATGCCATAGTTTTAAAATAGACTCAATTATGCTTTTGAGGGTTTTACCATTTAGCATTCGTATTTACATTCTGCTTTTGTTCATTGTATGTAGCTACGTCACTAGTTGAAAGCATTTCCTTTGGTTTTCATCTGAAACTCGTTGTTTCCCATGAAACTGAAACAAGATCTAATCTATTATCATAGCAAATGACAGTATCCAGGGTCTATTTGATGGAGTAGATTAACAAAGGTCAATTCTCAACCAAGTACTTTTGCATTCAGAATTACTAAATGCAAAAAACACAATTTGTGCTGCTTCTCTCTTGCAGGAAATCTGTCTCCCCAATCTATCACAATATAGATTATCCTCGATTTAACAATTATAATTGAGCTGGGAAATATAGTTTTAAATTGTGGCAGCCGTTAAGCGAGTCACCTTGCCTGATTTAACAACCATTTTTTCTAGCAGTTAAGTGAATGCCACGGTTGTTAAGCAAACTGATTGTCCACGATTGATGCAGTAGAAAAATTTGATTTTCTGGGAAAAAACTGACAGAAACCGTGGTCATGTGACACTGTAAATGGCCATAATTGTGGGCTGGTTGCTAAGCACCCAAAATGCAATCACTTGACTACAGGGGTGACCTTCGGCCGCAAAAGAACCAGTCGTAAATTGAGGACTCCCATATTTCCCCAAAAATAAGATTGGGTCTTATATTAATTTTTGACTCCAAAAAACGCTTTAGGGCTTATTTTCCAATTAGGTCTTATTTTCGGGGAAAGACAGTATTAAAATGCATCCGTCTGGCTGATTATATTGATTAACTGGCTGATTAACTGGGGCTTATTTTGGGGTAGAGCTTATATTATGAGTGTCCTAAAAAAATCATGCTAGGGCTCATTTTCCGCTTGGGTCTTATTTTTAGGAAAACACGATACCTATACTACTACTCTGCTTTCTCCAATTAAAGGCCTATATATCTAAAGCTGAAAGAACTTTTATTTTTCTCGCTGTCTTTTTTTTTAACCTCTTCTATGGATAGCTTTTAGATGTCCTATGGCATTACTGTCTGGTTTGGAAGCATTAGTGCTTCAGACAGGAAGGCGGTGCAGAGAGTGGTGAGGACAGCAGAAAAGATTACTGGCAGTTCCCTCCCTTCTATCCAGGACATGGCATATAAACGATACTTAAGTAGGGTCTGTAATATCAGGGATGCTACACATCCTCTCCATGACCTGGTGTCCTTGTTACCTCCTGGGAGGGGGCTTTGTGGTACCCGAAGCAGAACATCCAGATTCAGTCACAGTTTTGTTCCATATAGAATAGAGTACAGTAGAATAAAACAGGATAGAATTCTTTATTGGCCAAGTGTGATTGGACACACAAGGAATTTGTCTTGGGTGCATAAGGTCTCATTGTGTATAGTATCAACCTTGTAAACTCTGAAGTTTCTTCTTTCTGCTATGTATTCAGAATGGACTCTGGTGTGTGTGTGTGTGTGTGTCTGTCTGTCTCTCTCTCTCTCTCTCTCTCTCTCTCCCTCCCTCCCTCCCTCCATCCATCCATCCAGAGGTGGGATTCACTTACCTTTCCTACCGGTTCGCAAATATGAGCGTGCACACGCATGTGCACGACCTTCCGTGTGTGCTCTTTGCTTGTGCATTATGTCCTGGCGGGTGGGCGGAGCCTCTCACAGTAGCCACTACCGGTTCGCCCAAATCGGACAGAACTGGCTGAATCCCAGCTCTGTATGTATCCATGTATCTATGTATCTATCTCTATCTCTATCTCTATCTATCTCTTTCTCTCTATCTGGGTGTAAGGGTGTGTGTGTGTGTGTGTGTGTGTGTGTGTGTGTGTGTGTATACAGTATATATAGCATATGAATACGCATGCTATGTATTTGTATGGGTAGATATATAATTTCTTTGGAGAGCAGGCAACAGAATTTGATTTTTAATGTGTGCTCAAAGTTAAAAAAAAAACACCATGACAATAAAGGTTACTTTATCTTATCTCTTATGTACTTACCTGAAATTTTGCATGAATTGTGCGAAAACCTCTGTCCTTCCCGCTAGAGGAACTATGATATTGATCATTGACCGGGAGATGTCCACAGTCTCTGTCTTCACTTTCATGAGAGGACCAAACGGACGGAACAGCGAAACGTGTCTGTATTCCATTTCGTCTGCTTTCTTGTAGAACAATTCATACTGGGAGCCTTTGTCTCTCTCCGTGCGGTAATAACCTTGCGGAAAATTCAAAAGACAGAATCAATTGAGTCATAGATTTTACAGGCAGCAAGAAAAGGCTGGGAAACTCATCCTGGTGCATGGCCTAAGGAAATTTGTCTGTGACTCAATACTACATTTAATCCTCAATTTACAATCATTTATGGTGGCGCAGTGGTTAGAGTGCAGTACTGCAGGCTACTTCCACTGACTGCTGGTTGTCTGCAATTTGGCAGTTCAAATCTCACGAGGCCAGGGGTGAAATCCAACAGGTTCTGACAGGTTCTGGAGAACCAGTAGCGGAAATTTTGAGCAATATGGAGAACCAGTAGTGAAAATTTTGAGTAGTTCGAAGAACCAGCAAATACCACTGCACCAGGCTCAAGGTTGACTCAGTCTTCCAGCCTTCCGAGGTGGGTAAAATGAGGACCCAGATTGTTGGGGGAAATATGCTGACTCTGTAAATCACTTAGAGAGGGCTGTAAAGCACTGTAAAGTGGTATATAAGTCTAAGTGCTATTACTATTTGTTTAGTGACTGTTTGAGAGTTACAATGGCACTGAAAAAGTGAATTATGACCGTTTTTCACATTTATGACCATTGCAGCATCCCCATGGTCACATTTGTGCGCTTGACAACTGGCTCACATGTATGACGGTTGCAATGTACCCTATGTCACGTGATTTTCCCTTTTGCAACCTTCTGGCAAGCAAAGTCAGAGGGGAAGCCAGATTCACTTAGTAACCAGGTTACTAACTTCACAACCGCAACGATTCACTTAGCAACTGTGGCAAGGAAGGTTGTAAAATGGGGCAAAACTCACTTAACAACCGTCTTACTTGGCAATGGAAATGTTGGCCTCAATTGTCATTGTAAGTTGAGCACTCTCTATATGCGTGAACCTGCTCAACAAGTAGCCAACCAACCATGGTTTTAAACATTTGCAGCTTAGCGTGACCGATCATTCATACATTAAACTCAGAATTTATAAATAAATTCTTGGCTTAGAATCCAGCCAGGTCCATATTTTAAAAACTAGCTTAAAATATTAAACAAGAAATGAAAACGGAACCAAAAGAAATATGTCATTCATACATACAAGAGTTGTAACTGTTTCAAGGTCTTTACCCAACTGGGCCACATTTTTGGTCAAATCTTGCTTCCAGCCAAAGCCAGTTGAGATACGATCCTACAAAGCAGCTCATAAGACTCTTGCAACATCTGTATTAAGGGAAATGTTTGTTTTGTTTTGTTTTTTTCCTTTCCAGAAAACATGAGTCTCCCGCTGTAAATTCCGGTATGCAAAAGTACAGCCCAGGAAGGAAAGCTCAGAATGAGATCATCTGGCACATTTATTCATTAGGTAATTTATGGAACGATTTGGGTGATTTTTAAAGAAACGGGGATGACTTGAGTCAGCCTGTCTGAAGTTGCACATTCATTCTTTCACCGAAAGGAACATTTCTGCAAGCCAGTTTATAAAATTCTATGGCTACCACTGCATCATCTACCGTATTTTTCGGAGTATAAGACGCACCTTTTCCCCCCCCAAAAAAGAGGGTGAAAATCTGGGTGCGTCTTATACTCCGAATGTAGCCCCACCCAGCTTCTCAAACTGAGGTTTCAGAGGCTGAAAAAAGCATCAGAAAAGAAGCTTCAGAAAAGAAGCCCCCCCAAAAAGCTTCAGAGGCTTTTTTTCTGAAGCTCTGTTTCAGAGGCTTTCAGAGGCAGAAAAGGAAGTTTTTTCTGAAACAGAATTTCAGAAGTTTCAGAGGCAGGGAAAAAAGCAAAAAAAAAAACAAGGCACAGAGATCATAACCAAGGAACCTGTTGCTAAAATTCACCTCTGGGAACAGCTGATTGGGGGTATTCCAGGAGGCCAATCCACCTGCCAATCAGCTTTTTTCTTATTTTCCTCCCCAAAAACTAAGGTGCATCTTATACTCTGAAAAATACGGTATATTAACAAACATTTTTTTAAAAAAAGGAGGAGGAGGAGGAGGAAGAGAAGGAGAAGGAGAAGGAGAAGGAGAAGGAGAAGGAGAAGGAGAAGGAGAAGGAGGAGAAGGAGAAGGAGAAGGAGAAGGAGAAGGAGAAGGAGAAGCTAGCAAGTCACATATGATTTAGCTCAGAGTTAAGCCCAATACTTCTGGGTTGGCAGCCCAGAGTAGGGGAAGGGGACAAAAGGGGGATGATTTGGTGGGAGGGGCAAGCAATGAAGCTCGCAACAACACTCGCGTGAGTGGGGCTGTGTGGGCGCGCATCGGCTGGCCCCCCAACGTGGCCCAGTGGTGATTAGCCCGCGGCCCAGTAGGTTGGGGACCCCTGATTTAGCTGGAAGGTTGGTCTCCAGTACCGGTTTGAAAAAGATGCAATTGCCATCATTTAACTTAAATGTATTTCAAACTTGGCAGCTTTAAGATGTGTGAACTTCAACTCCCAGAGATCCCCATGGACAAAACTTCAATTCCCAGAGTTCCCCATGGGCAAAATCTTAGATATTCTATTAAGTGCAAGAAAGTACTACATAGATTTTAGATCCATGGGCTGCAGGATAGTTACTAAAAATCTATGTTAGATGTTGGGTTGGGGGAGGGCATGGAGCTTAAAACAAACTATGCTGAATTATATGTTTAGAAGTATTTAGAATAACAGAGTTGGAAGGGACCTTGGAGGTCTTCTAGTCCAACCCCCTGCCTAGGCATGAAACCCTACACTACTTCAGACAAATGGTTATCCAACATCTTCTTAAAAACTTCCAGTGTTGGAACATTCACAACTTCTGGAGGCAAGTTGTTCCGCTGGTTAATTGTTCTAACTGTCAGGAAATGTCTCCTAAGTTGCTTCTCTCCTTGATTAGTTTCCACCCATTGCTTCTTGTCCTGCCCTCAGGTGCTTTGGAGAATAGCTTGACTCCCTCTTGTTTGTGGCAACCCCTGAGATATTGGAACACTGCTATCATGTCTCCCCTAGTCCTTCTTTTCATTAAACTAGACATACCCAGTATATATAACAGGAATACCCATTACTCATGCACACTGTGGAGGGTTTATCCTAAGTAAATACAGTGTGGAGATCAAATTTAACCTCCAGCCTAGACAAGGAATGCAATGCATTCTGTGCGGTTTTTAAAAGATGTAGTTTATGATGTAGTTTCTGAACAACAGGGAAAATGAGTAACATGAAACAATGGACAATTGGAGCCAGAATGAATTTAAGACTGGCAATGAACTTCAATTGGCTTTCAGATAAGCTGAAGTTTTTTTTGTTTTTGTTTTTTCCCCCCAGGTTCAAGAATTTAAATTTAATCGCCATCACAAAGGCGGCATAGAATTCCACAGTAAAAGAATCGTATCCAGTTTGAGGGCAAAAGTTTCAAGGAAGAATTTTATGAAAGGTTCTTTCACATGCCAATATCAATTACTATTGAAAACGATGGATGAAATTCAAATAATTAAAGCAATACTCAAGACATGAGAAGATGGGATACCTAACTTCAACGCACAAAGGGAAGCAAAAGTTAAGGTTTCTTTTTTAAAAATTCCGTTAGCTTCATTACAACAACAGACTTGTGGGTATTTCTGCTGATTTTGTTCCAGATGTTTTTTTGTTTAATAAGAGGAACACACCAGTGGTGAAATTCATTTTTTTTACTACCGGTTCTGTGGGCATGGCTTGGTGGGCGTGGTGTGGCTTGATGGGCGTGGCAGGGGAAAGATACTGCAAAATCTCCATTCCCTCCCCTCTTGGGGGAAAGATATTGCAACGTCTCCATTCGCACCCCACTCTGGGGCCAGTCAGAGGTGGTATTTGCCAGTTCCCCGAACTACTCAAAATTTCTGCTACCGGTTCTCCAGAACCTGTTAGAACCTGCTGAATTTCACCCCCGGAACACACACACACACAAACAAACAGAGACACAGAGAGCCAAGTGTCTGCATAATTCCCAATGCAGGGTGTATCTGATTTTAATCCTGGCATATAAAACTTCCTGTCAACTGGGCACCCTGAATCAGAATTATGAAATTTGTTATCAATTCTGGCTACAGTACTGAGACATGTCATGTCCTTCCACTGCTTATCAAATTCTTCTTCTGTTCCTTCTTTGTAACCTTCAGGTTTTAACAAACATTTTTTTCCCCTTTTGTGTTACTTTGTTCAGTAAGCCCTCAAAAGCATTAGTTAGGATACAGGATAAAACAGCAGGGGTGTGTGGGTGTGTTTTTAAAAAAACCAACCAAATTTAAGAAGAGAATCAGTCTTTCTCCAAAGGGTTATAATTTTCTGACCTTTGGGGACATGGCCAAGTTCACCAGAGCCCTAATATCATTTAATTTCTGAAGAGGAATGAGCCCTTCGAATGTCTTTAGTGCTTTGGCAAATCTAGTACGTTTTCCAAATTATCCCCCCCCCCCTCCACTACCACTACCAAGCACCTATTTATGAACTGCTGAGTATTTGGGATGAGGGTTGGGTGAGTGGAGGATCCATATTGATTTTGTTTCTTATTGACAGAGAGAGAGAGAGAGAAAGAGAGAGAGGGATAAAGGAAGCAAGGAAGGGAGGGAGAGAAGGTGAGAGGGAGAAAGGAAGCAAAGGAGGGAGGGAGGGAGGGAGGAAGGGAGGGAGGAAGGGAGGGAGGAAGGAAGGAAGGAAGGAAAGAAAGAAGGACAGACCAGTAGCTTACTTTAGTGGTTAAAGCACCAGGCTAGAAACCAGGAGACTGTGAGTTCTAGTCCTGCCTTAGCCTTGAAAGCTAGCTAGGTGACTTTGGTCCAGTTCCTCTCTCTCTCAGCCCAAACCACTTCACAGGGTTGTTGTGGGGAAAAAATACGAGGAGGAAGGTGTGTTGGATACATTGGCTGCCTTGAGTTACTTGTAAAAATAATAAAGGTGGGATACAAATAAATAAAAAAAATGGAATCCTACTCCATTAAGACCAAACTTTCCCCAGTCTTGAATCTTGCTATATTCTTCTTTTTTTTTACATGTTTCTCCACTCTTTGGAAGAGCTTTATAGCTCCCGCTGCCTTAAGAAAGTTCAAAACATTCTTAAAGATCCATCTCATCCTGGGCACCTTTTTTTTTTGAACTGTTACCATCTGGCAGATGGTACAGGATAATAAAAACAAGGACAAATATAGGCTATCCCAGGGCAGTAACCATATTGAATTCTACTCTGTATAGTGCAATATTAATGCAATATCAGTTTTCAATTCAACTGTATAGAATGCAAAGGATGTGTGCTTGTGTTTTATTTTTACAGTTATAATGTACACTGAGGATGGCATTTAATTTCGTTGTACAAGGTGCAATGACAATAAAGTAAACTAAACTAAAATGTTATGGTAAAGCTTCAGAACATCATTTAAGCAATGATTTCAAAGCAACTCAAATCTTTGGAAGGGTTGAAAATCTGAAGCCAACCTTTGCTTGGGGTTATTGGATTATTATTTTTAGCTGTTCCTAAGGGTTGCAGTGGCTCAGTGGCTAAGACTCTGAGCTTGTCGATCGAAAGGTCGGCAGCTCAGCAGTTTGAATCCCTAGTGCCATGAGCTGGGGTGAGCTCTTGTTACTTGTCCCAGCTTCTGCCAACCTAGCAGTTCGAAAGCACGTAAAAAAATGCAAGTAGAAAAATAGGGACCACCTTTGGTGGGAAGGTATCAGTGTTCCATGCGCCTTTGGCGTTGAGTCATGCCGGCCACATGACCACAGAGACATCTTCGGACAGCCCTGGCTCTTCGGCTTTGAAACGGAGATGAGCATTGCCCCCTAGAGTCGGGAATGACTAGCACATATGTGCCAGGGGAACCTTTACACTGTTCCTAAAGTTTACATTGTTGGAATTCGCATTAAAATACACAACAGATTGGTCAAAAATAGTTACTTTGTGGGGAGCACCTAACCTAGTAGCTAACTGTAAGCAGGAAGGGGGAATTTCCCATTTCCCTGAAACAAGTGTAGTGGTGCTTCAACTAAATTACAAAATGCCAAACATCTCATGCTGTTGAAATCTAAAAAAGGAGAAGACACAAGTCCCAGTTAACCCACAAACGATCTCAAACAAGCTGACCAAAATGGTTTTAAACGGTGCCCGTTTTTTCTTCACTGAACTAAAAAAACTGACAAAGTAAGGAAGCTTTGGAGTTTGCAAAAGGAAGTGGTAAAGCTCTAAAAATTTACTGCCTGAACTGTTTCTCTCCCCCCACCCCCCTAAGGATTGCAGAATGATCCAACAATACCTGTAACTCCAGAGTCTGAAAACATCTGGCTTGTTTTTAATCTAGTTTTCAGTTTAAGGCTTTTTGCCATAGGAAATTACACTAGGAAGCCAAACTCAGAATCCAAAAGACATGTATGTCATGGATATTCAAGAGTGCAACTCATGCATGAAAATGTTGTAATTCAGAGGGGAGGTATTCAGAGAGAAGTGGGATCTCAACCAGCATTTTAAATAACTGCAGGTATTTATTACTTATGGAGATACAAAGGAACTGATCTCACATCTTGGAAATGTCCCAGCGCAATTTCCACCATAAACATTTTGAGCGAGCCAATAAAAATCATGTTTTATGATTGTGCTTTGGAACCCAAGTGGGACCCAGAAGAGAATTTCTCGGTTCTGCTGTCTGAAGATCTAGTGATCAAGTGTAGCTCTCACTAAGAGGTCTATGGAGATTCTCAATCATCCATGGTCATGGTTGTCCCAAAGGTGATTTTTTTCCAAAAGGCAGCTGGACTTTCTTGGGGGCATTTTTTATCTTTGAAAATGATTCACCTCCCATCCGAGAAGCTTCTTCAGTTCATGGGGTGGGGGGAGACTTTGGAAAAAGTGCAAAGAAGAGCAAGTAAGATGATTAAAGCCCTGGAGACTAAAACATATGAACGGTTGCAAGATTTGGCTTTGGCTAGTCTAGAGAAAAGAAGGACTGGTGGGAAGGACATGATAGTAGCCTTGCAATATTTGAGGGGCTGCCACAAAGAGGAGGGGGTCAAATTATTCTCCAAAGCACCTACAGCCAGGACAAGAAGCAATGGATGGAAAATAATCAAGGAGAGAAGCAACCTAGAACTAACAGAGAAACTTCCTAACAGTGAGACAATTAACCAATGGAACAGTTTGCCACCAGAAGTTATGGGTGCTCCATCATTGGAGGCTTTTAAGAAGAGACTGGACAGCCACTTGTCTGAAATGGTATAGGAACTCCTGCTTGAGCAGGGGGCTGGGCTAGAAGACCTCCAAGGTCCCTTCCAGCTCTATTCTGATACTGATTTGTCTTTTGGGGGGAAAAAAATCACCTTTGGGATTACCGCTATAAGCTTCTTAGAAACCAGAGAAACCAACTGGTTAGGCTGTTTCACATCTCTCTTATGTATTGATGTTGAATACTTGCCTTCTCTTTCAAGGCATATTCTATCTTAGCTTCAAAACGCCAGAGCAAGCGAAGAAAATCCCATTTATTCATGGGTCTCAGGCAACTTAAAAACATGAAAAGCATTAGAATTCACTGACTATTAACACGAATCACTGTCTGGGACCCAGCTAATGAACTGGAGGAAGAGAAGCAGCAGATTTGAGAATGAAGACTGGTGTGTTTGCCAAAGCTAACTGTGTGGATCATTAGGTAGACTCAGTAAGAAATATTTAAGACCTGAAGCTCAAAGTACACCTCGCTTAAAATTCCCAGAATAGATAGCAAACATTGAGCAAGATTTGCCATTCAATAATAGATAGTTAATGGACCTGCTGGCAGAAACTATAAAGCATAACCTATGAGCCACATATTGTGACTACTACTAAATACTGAGCTACTCAATATTTGATAGTTCATTTGGCATTCAAATCTAAGATAGAGTTATGGCGGACAATCATGCATGGCAGGTAAGTCACGAACTGTGAAAGTGTAGATTTCTAGTTTAGAAAAAAATTAGATGGCTATTAAGGAATTCGCAGAGTAACCCTTGAATAGCAAGGATGTGCACATGAAAGCAATTGAGAGTAGATACGAATAAACACAGTCAACACACAGATACACTGAGTTGTGTTTACTTTCAGGAAATAGTAAGGCACAGTCCAATAAACAGTCTAGGTCAAAATTACAGTCCAGGGATAATCCAATAACAAAGTCTTCTTACCAGTCGTCGTAGTCATTCACAATAAACAGTTATTTGCTGTTCTTGCTCTCTGATATCTTTGTGTGCTACTATTTGCAAATCCAGAAGAACTGTTTATTGTGAATGACTACGACAACTGGTAAGAAGACTTTGTTATTGGATTATCCCTGGACTGTAATTTTGCTATCTCCTGCTTTATATGTATATGACCTGGACTGTTTATTGGACTGTGCCTTACTATTTCCTGTAAGTAAACACAATTCAGTGTATCTGTGTGTTGACTGTGTTTATTCGTATCTACTCTCAATTGCTTTCATGTACACACCCTTGCTATTCAAGGGTTACTCTGCGAATGCCTTAACAATGGCCAACAACAACAAGAACAACAAGATGGAAAAGAATCTTTGTAGCTCGGGGTTGAAATGTGGAGTCCTCAGTGCTCTCTGAGCTTGGTTGGTTTCTTGCAGACGTTTCATTACCAAACTAGGTAACATCATCAGGCCCTTGGTGCTCTCTGAGCTTGGTTGGTTTCTTGCAGACTTTTCATTACCAAACTAGGTCACATCATCAGTGCTTTGCCCGATGATGAACATCATGATGAATCAAGCTCAGAGATTTCCAGCCCCCCCCCCCAGAAGAAGTATGAAACAGGAGTATTGTTACTTTTTTCAGGTAGCCCTCAATGTCCTATGGCCCTGATGGTTAACCTTGTTGGTGCCAAGTGCCCAAAGCACACGTGCGTGCATGTGAATGCATGCACACATGCCTGAACCCTCAAAATGCAATGCCAGCACCCCCACACACACACATGTGCTTTGTCCCGTGCATGCACCCCGCCCCCCCCCATACACGCGCCCCTTTGCACCCCGTTTTGGCTTCCAGGTTGGTGCAGGAGGCAATAGATAGATAGATAGATAGATAGATAGATAGATAGATAGATAGATTTTTAAAAAACTTTAAAAAACATTGCTACCCAATCTCATATTTTGGGGGAGTTGGTTATGTATAATTCCCAATAACTCCTTCAACTCTCTGAGATGGAGGAAAGATTATAAGTGATGACTTGAATTATTAGGAAGGAAAGCCCTAAAAATAACTATATCTGAAGCTGGCTTAGACTTTAAGAGAGCCTGAGATTTTGAGGATTAAGGATGGGCTGAAAACAGTATCCATCATCAAGCTGTCGTTAATTCTGCCAATATCACATATGTTAGAAGCTGGACACACTAAAGCTGAACACACACTTTAATATGCCAATTCTCAACGCAAAACTTATGAACACACCTGCTACATTACCTCATTTCTTAGGGTGACCCCAACACACGTTTAAACATTTTTTAGCATTTGATCATAATGAAACGATTTGTAAGCAAGTAAACAGCTTCGTCTTTTGTTTTATAATCTGTCATACAGGCAGTCCTTGACTTATGACCATTCATTTAGCGACCGTTCAAAGTTACAACGGCACTGAAAAAAGTGACGACTGTTTTTCACACTTAACAACCGTTACAACATCCCTGTGGTCATGTGATCAAAATCTGGCTGCTTGGCAACTCTCATATTTATAACAGACACAGTGTCCCGGGGATGGGGGTGGGGTGTCACGTTGATTGAGGGCTGAAATCCAACAGGTTCCGACAGGTTCTGGAGAACCGGCAAATACCACCTCTGGCTGGCCCCAGAGTGGGGAGGGAATGGAGATTTTGCAGTATCCTTCCCCTGGAGTGGGGTGGGAATGGAGATTTTGCAGTATCCTTCCCCTGCCATGCCCACCAAGCCACGCCCACCAAGCCATGCCCACAGAATCGATAGTAAAACAATTTGGATTTCACCACTGTGTTGATTTCCTTTGGCGACCTTCTGATAAACGAAGTCAACGGGAAAGCCAGATTCACTTAACAACTTCCATGAGTCACTTAAAAATGGTGACAAGAAAGGTCGTAACATGGGGAAGAAAACTCACTTAACCACCGTCTCACTTAGCAATGGAAATTTGGGGCCCGATTGTGGTCGTAAGTCAAAGACTACCTGTACATGATCAGTGCAGAATGCCTTCCTGCAAACTCTGATTTCCAAGGGTAGTGTTGTGGCCTGTCGGCCGCTGGCCCCTCCAGCAACCGAATCAGATGAGGAGGAGGCATGGGAGTCAGGGTCAGCATCAAGGCAACCTGAGAGCTCCGAAGGGGAACAGGGAATGGAGCTGTCAGAGATAGAGACAGAGGCGGAGCCTGGGCTATCCGTCAGCCCTCAGATGGAGAGTCAACAGCCCTCAGGTCTGGAGGTGGCTGATGAGGAACAGCTGGGTCCAGTGCCTGATGCACGGATATGCAGAAGGCAGAGGAGAGGAGAGCAGTGGAAATCTATGGGCCGATCCTTGGGATGGAAGAGCCACTGCTGCTAGCGAAGCCCCATCCTAGCTCTGGGGATAAAAGGCAGGGGGCGGAGAGGAATAGATGTGGCTGACAACTATTCATCTCCCTGCCAGACAGACTTGTTAGCCTGCTGTAAGAGAGAGACTTTTTGCCGGGGCTGCTGGGGCTCCTACTAAAGGAATCATTGCTTCAACTACAGAGGGTTTGTCATGTTAGGGAAGCTGGGTCAAAACAGCTAGGTGGAAACATACCTTCTACAAAATCACTTTCGGTGTAAAGCTGCCGCTCCCCGATTCCATCTTCTTCCTCTTGACCTTCTTCGTCGGGATTATTGATCACCTCTAGGCCAGCCTCAATCACTTCCACCAACTCATCCCGCTTATCTTTTCGGACGGGCTTCTCCTCTGGGTGACGGGTGAGTCCCATCTCCAACTGGTACACCTTCATGGGAGTAAAGCTCTCAAAAGGGATCACAGCATATTCGCTGGGTAGCTTGGCGCCGATGCTCACTTCGGCTTTGTCTATTTGAGAATGCAGGTATTCTAAGAGGTCATTGGAGGTTTGTTCCTTGATGCCTGGAGAGCCCATGCTTTGGACTTTGGGGTTTTTCTTATCCTGCAACAGCTTCAATTTCTCGCTCATCTCTTGAAGTTCCAGCTTCAGCTGGGCGATCTGACGCTTCAGGCTGGCGGCCCTGTTTTGGTAGTGTTCTTCCTGCTCTTGAAGAAGGGCTTGGTAATGCTCCTTACCGAAATGATCCCCTCCGAGGCCAGGAAGTGATCGGTTGCTTTCGGTTGGCGGGGCACACTCCAGGAGATACATGATCAGTAACAGACTCAACAGCAAAGCCAGCCCGACAAAAAGCCATCGCGTTCTGGCTTGAAATATTAATCCTCTCCTGGGCATCCTTAGAACACTGTGGTCCTATTCTGAATCACAAAGCTGATCTTTGCAGGTCATTCCTTGCCACCTGAAAGGAGCCATCGTTTTGGAGGCAAATCCAGAGGACTCTCGACTGTTACAGCCACTTGTGAAAGGAGAACATTTCAACAGTCCTCTTGTTCATCTCCAAGTTGAGCTTAAATCCCCGAATGAGGCTGCCTTCCATTCCTGCCAGCAGCTGCCATCCAATTGGCTGATGCACCTCTCGTTAAATAAGCGTTGTTTGCACCAATAGGGAAAGCTTGTTGTTACAAGAAAGTCACCTGCTTTTCGTTCTCCGCCGTGATACCCTTAAGTTTATCAATCAACTTGTATGAAAAAATAAAGGAGAAACCCTCTGGAAATACCGACGTTCTTACTAGCCCTGAAGTAGATTTAAGCTCCTCCATGGAGGACGCACTGCTGAAAAACAGAAGTTAGTATTTCAGCAATACCAGAGAGTCAGCATGGTATTTTCATCCAACATTTGTCCTTCTCCTTTCTTCTTCTTGGAAACCCAGAATCTGAGTCAGCAAAATACAGGAAAAGCCTAATATTAAATTGGGAGGAAGGAAAAAAATACTTGGTTAGAACTACAAAGCAACCAGACAGATGGAAAGCACATAAAAGCAATGCCTAATATCCTAAAAATCTAAATGTAATGAATTGCATATAAATTTATGGCTAGGCTAGAATAGGGAAAAATGGCAACGCTGACATATTTTCTACTTTACTCATCTACAAACTTCTTCTTAGGAAACAGATTTTTTTTAAAAAAACTATAACTGGTCTGTCAAAACTCATTCCATTTTGACTTTTCCCAGAAGCATTTTTTTAATTTGCTAAAAAAAAAAAATCTGGAAAGAAAAAAAAAGGTCAGCAAATTCATTATTATCAATTCAAAAGAACTTTTAAATGCAAGAATTTTAGAATATCGAAAAGTTTCATTAGGGTAACTTCTACAGCTGCCCCCTCTCCCCAATATAAAAAAAAGATGCTACAGAAATATCAACTGCGGTATTTTGGCTTTCAGATTTTGATTATTTCAAGGATAGTTGGGGAAAGCGCCACAGTTGCTTTAGGAACTAATAAAGTATGTTTCAGAACACGGAATAACGAGGAGTTGTAAGGGATTTGGAGGTCTTCTAGTCCAAATCCCCTGCTCAAACAGGAGGCCATGTCATTCTGGGCAAACGATTGTCCAGTCTTTTCTTGATAACCTCCACTGATAAACTGTTCCACTGATTGTTTTCAGAGCTAGAAAATTTCTCCTTATGTCTAGGTTGGATCTCTCTTTATTAAGCTCCCACTCTTGTCCTGTCTTAGGTGCTTTGGAGAATAGATCAGTCCCCTCTTTTCTGTAACAGCCCCTCTGTGACTACTATCATGTCACCTCTAATTATTCCCTTCATTAGATTAGACATACCTAGTTCCCACAACTATTCATCATACCTTTTAGCCTCCAGGCCACTAATCATCATTGTTGCTTTTCTCTGCACTCTTTATAGAGTCTCAACATGTTACAGTTCTACAGAGGAATTATTGAGTCTGTCATCTGCACCTCTATAACTGTCTGGTTTAGTGCTGCAACCCAACAAGACAGACACAGACTTCAGAGGATAATTAGAACTGCAGAAAAAACAATTGCTACCAACCTGCCTTCCGTTGAGGACCTGTATACCGCACAAGTCAAAAAGAGGGCTGTGTTCTGTCCCAGCTACGGACCCCAAAGAACGCAGCACACACAAAGTCCATTCAAACTTTAGTTTACTAAATAAACCAGTTTTTTACAACAACGGCTGTTAATTAACTGCATTAACAGCCACCAAGAATTCAAAGAATAATATTGAAAGCTTACTGTGATTGGTAAAATGCCCAGAAGCAATTTGCAGAAAGCTGATAAGATAAGCAAAACAAGACATGAAGGTATGTGAACGAAGTTGTTCTCTGTAAATTGCTTCAGTCGGCGTTCCTCCTTAAATAGGCTAAGGGAGTGGCCAATTAGCGCCAAGCTTTACTCTCAAGGACACTTCCTGCTGAGGAGCCACTCCTGCCTTTTGGCAGCTCTGTGCACCCGTGCATCAAGAAGAGGCTCCTTCTCTTCATCCTCTTCACTTAAGGGAGCTTCTGGAGGTTCTGAAGGCCCTGGCTGAATCCCCGCCTCTGCACCACATCTTCTCCAGCCTCCTCATTAACTGACTTGAATGCCAGCTGCACAGGCTGCTGGTGCAGCACCACACCAGCCTCCTCGCTGTCAGAATCAGCTACTAGCTGCATAGGCCACTGACAGGCCACAACAGGCTGGGAAACAATCTACAGACCCCCTCACACCCTGGACGTAAATGGCTTCAACTTCTACCCTCAAAACAACGCTATAGAGCACTGCACACCAGAACAACTAGACACAAGAAAGAGCCATCACTCTGTTAAACAAATAATTCCCTCAACACTATCAAATTAACTACTAAATCTGCATTACTACTACTATTGATCTTCTCATCATTCCTGTCACCCATCTCCTCCCACTTATGACTGTAACTTGTTGCTGTATCCTTACGATTTATATTTATTGTTTCCTAGTATGATTTGATTGCTTATTTGTACCCTATGACTATCATTAAGTGTTGTACCTTATGTTGCTTGACAAATGTAACTTGTCTTTTTATGTACACTGAGAGCATATGCACCAAAGACAAATTCCCTGTGTGTCCAATAACACTTGGCCAATAAAGAATTCATTCTATCTATCCATCTATCCATCCATCCATCCATCCATCCATCCATCCATCCATCTATCTATCTATCTATCTATCTATCTATCTATCTATCTATCTATCT